>JAIOTZ010001734.1:0-29261 GCA_023374045.1 Limonium bicolor | reverse complement strand
ATGTGATGCACTACGATTGCAGAGGATAGGGGTGCGTGAACAATCCATGACGTAGAGATTGAATGCAAAAATATTTACAGTTAGTCCAAAATACAAAGGTTTTGATGGGTGAGGGACAAGCCCAGAATACAATGGTTGGATTTGTTAAACGAATTTTGAACATGAACAATTGTTTGGTTTGGTGCATGAGGGCTTATGATGAGCCTCAACTGGACCTCTTGACATCCAGCTCTAGGACTTATGACGAGTCTAGAATGCAAATTCAATACCATGCAAGTAGCGCAGTAGCTGCCTAGCAGGTGTAAAACGAAAGGTGACCGTACTAGTAGCGCAATAGCTGTCTAGCAGGTGTAAAACGAAAGGCGACCGTACTAGTAGCGCAATAGCTGTCTAGCAGGTGTAAAACGAAAGGCGACCATACTAGTAGCGCAATAGCTGTCTAGCAGGTGTAAAACGAAATGCGACCGTGCTAGTAGCGCAATAGCTGTCTAGCAGGTGTAAAATGAAGGGCGACCGTACTAGTAGCGCAATAGCTGTCTAGCAGGTGTAAAATGAAGGGCGACCATACTAGTAGCGCAATAGCTGTCTAGCAGGTGTAAAACGAAAGGCGACCGTACTAGTAGCGCAATAGCTGTCTAGCAGGTGTAAAACGAAAGGCGACCGTACTAGTAGCGCAATAGCTGTCTAGCAGGTGTAAAACGAAAGGCGACCGTACTAGTAGCGCAATAGCTGTCTAGCAGGTGTAAAACGAAAGGTGACCGTACTAGTAGCGCAATAGCTGTCTAGCAGGTGTAAAACGAAAGGCAACCGTACTAGTAGCGCAATAGCTGTCTAGCAGGTGTAAAACGAAAGGCGACCGTACTAGTAGCGCAATAGCTGCCTAGCGGGTGTGAAATGGAAATGCGACCGTGCTAGTAGCGCAATAGCTGTCTAGCAGGTGTAAAACGAAAGGCGACCGTACTAGTAGCGCAATAGCTGTCTAGCAGGTGTAAAACGAAATGCGACCGTGCTAGTAGCGCAATAGCTGTCTAGCAGGTGTAAAACGAAGGCGACCGTACTAGTAGCGCAATAGCTGTCTAGCAGGTGTAAAACGAAAGGTGGCCGTACTAGTAGCGCAATAGCTGTCTAGCAGGTGTAAAACGAAAGGCGACCGTACTAGTAGCGCAATAGCTGTCTAGCAGGTGTAAAATGAAAGGCGACCGTACTAGTAGCGCAATAGCTGCTAGGTGTAAAATGAAAATGCGACCGCACCAGTAGCGCAATAGCTGCCTGGGGGTGTAAAATGAAAATGCGACCGCACCAGTAGCGCAATAGCTGCCTGGCGGGTGTAAAATGAAAATGCGACCGCACCAGTAGCGCAATAGCTGCCTGGGGGTGTAAAATGAAAATGCGACCGCACCAGTAGCGCAATAGCTGCCTGGCGGGTGTAAAATGAAAATGCGACCGCACCAGTAGCGCAATAGCTGCCTGGCGGGTGTAAAATGAAAATGCGACCGCACCAGTAGCGCAATAGCTGCCTGGCGGGTGTAAAATGAAAATGCGAACATAATAGTAAGAGAGTTTTGCGAGTGAAAGGACACCTAAGTGGAATGAAGATTATATTTCAAACTTGAGTGAAACAATTAATCGAATGACGTGAGTGATTTTTCGTGGTACCCTTGAAAGGATTCCCCCATGCAAATGAAATGAGATATGACGTGGTTAAAAAAATGCATTAATTGAATCAAAATCCGCTGTTTGAGAATGTAGAATTTTTTGTGTGAGCTGATGGCTCCAGAGTTGCTTCAAAACTTCAGATGGCTCCGACATGGCTTTAAAGATGTGAGATGGCTCCAGCATGCGTTGGTGGCTCCGGTATGCACTGATGGCTTCGGATCACGTATTGATGGCTCCGGGTTACGTTGATAGCTCCGGCACGTATGATGGATCCGGGTTACGTTGATGGCTCGCACATGCATTGATGGCTCAGGTGTGGCCAACGGTCCCGGGGTGGTTGGTGGGTTTGATATGGTTAGTGATTTTGTGGCAGTTGGTGGGCTTTGATTGCCTTGAGATTTTGATGGTGGTTTGATGGCTCCGAAGGCGGCTTTATTGTTTGATGGGGTTTTCTTTCTTTGGATTTTGTAGCGGTTGAATGGCTAAACAATGGGTGTATGGCTAAACATAATTGGATGTCTCTGGTGTGGTTCTAATCATGGCCCCGAGATGGCTCAGACATGATTCCAGGATGCTTCGGGATGACCTTGTGCTGATTGAGCATGACGATGCTTCGGTTGGTTCACTTCGATGACGCCGAAGGGAAGTTTTCGCCTTTGATGTGGTCGCACCCTGGACGGGCTGCCTACGTACTCAATTCCATATTGAGATTAGACCATACGTAGTTCGATCCTCTGCGAGCAAGGTCTTGGTGACGAAATGGCTCCGACAGGGATTTGAAGTGGCTTTTGTATTGTTCGCGAACTGTTGGGATGGCTCCCGTGTAGCTTTAGGGGTGGTCTCAATGTCTGAGGATGACTCCCGTAAGGCTCCAGCTTGGCTTTGGGAGCGGTGTCGACAAGGCTCTAGCATCACGCTGGATGGCTCCTGTTTGGTTCGATGTAGCTCAAGGATAGCCCAGAATGGCTCCAAGATGGTTCGATATAGCTTGATGATGGCCAAGGATGGCTCTAGTTCTCATCTTTTGATCGAAAGTTATGCTTCACAACTGCAACTGAAGTCGACTTTTAGCGAGACTAGGTAGAATTCTTACCAGTCAGATGTTAAAGATGAAATGATTATGGTGCATGCAAGTATTAAATGCTAGGTACGATACAAAATGCATATGCAATTTTTGGAGAGAGGGTATGGCTCTATCTTTATTAATATGAGGTGTACGAATATAAGACATCTTCGGTTCGATCTTGAGTGATTGTTGAACTCGAGTGCGCGAATCACTTTCCTCTCATGGAGGTACATGGGTCAATCTCTCATGAGTCTAGCTGTGTGTGCTAATGGTGTAATGATACTCTCGACGCTCGAAGCAGTATTTTCCTTAGAATTTTTTTCGAGGTTCTGGACTTTCCGATCCTCACAAATTCCTCACCTGCAATGCGGTTAGTTGTTTATGATTTGGTGCTTAGACTGAAGATTCACTCGCACTCATAAGACCTTGTGGGGTAAGGTCACGCTCATACACTCATGGTCCCTTTGGTATGACAGGACATGTTGATAACAAGTACGAAGCTTATGATTCATGTTTCAGATCCGATACTTTCAGTTAACGCTCATCACCTAACGAGTCAAAGGTCTTTTATTGGGTTATAACGGGGCTGAGAGGTATGATGTATGTCACATGGGACTGGAGGATTTATTTGGGAATTGTGGAGTTTTTGTACAACAGAGGATATGTTTCGCCTTCGCCATGGGTGGAATGATTAGACTGGTTTTGATAACCTTTATTGATTTCTACGGGATATCGTTGGACCTTCTGATTTGGATTTCTCCTTCTTGCCTCTTCTGGTGTTTGATTTGAACTTTCTTCTCATTTTGTTTTTGAAATTGCATTTGGCTCATCAACTTTCACAAGCATTCTCTGCTTTGTATTTTGGCTTTGAGCTTTGGAGTTACATTGACTCATCGATCTTCTTGAACATTTTTGGTGTTCTTTTTTGGTGTTTGGCTTTGGAGTTGCATTGACTCGCTGATTTCTTCAAGCATTTCATTTGTTGTTTTTGTGAAGATGGTGGGGGAGAGACCATGGCTCCGGCTCCTTTGAGATCCTCTATTGCAAGGGCAAGTAAGTATATGTACGTGAGTTGGCATGTTGTGGAGTTCACAGAAAAAGGTTTATCATGAAAGGCTCAGCGGGGCTCACTAAGGGATTATGTACAGGGCAGTCAAAGCTTTTTGGTATTGTGGGGATTTTGATCCTAAGTGCCTCGTCATTATCTTTATTCAATGATTGTTTCCTTACTATTATTGGATCTTGACATGAATCACAGCTTGTGTCTTGTTTATCGACATTACTCTCAATTTAGCATCGTGGCCTCTCCGTGTGCTAAAGGAATGCACAAGTCTCTCATGGTTTTACCTCCATTGGATATCTCTACCTTCCCTCATCGCTCAGTGGATCATCCAAAACGCTCACTCGAAATTCGAGGGAAAATACCGCTCTTAGCACACTACTCACTTGATTTGTGGTGCTGATTTTGATTAGACTCATGTATGAGTCGACGGGTCGAGAGTTGAGTGGTTCACACACTCTGTTCGATCGATCTCTCAAGATTTTCCCCAAAGATGTCATTCAAATATGGGAATATGCAAACGTGATTATCTACCGTGTGATGTGTTGTGGTAATATGGAATTACTATATATACAATGCATGAAGTCTTGACAATGAAAATGGCTGATTTTGGATATTTATTGGATTTTTTTTATGCAATGCATAAATGGTAAGATTACACCTAGTCTCGCTTGAGTCGGTTTCAGTTGAGGATCCACGACGTTCATCTCACCGACAATGGTTCTTTAGGCGGTCAATTGCTGAGTGGGTCCCAGAGGAAACGTGATCCCACATGTTTTAGCTGTAAACCGAACCTTGACCGCTTAAGGAGTGGCAATTCCTACATTGCCCCAGTCAACATGATAAAATTGTCTTGTTCTTCCTGTGATTCCTGGATAGGTCAAATAGAAAAGGGGGGAGGGATGGGATGCAACCCTTCATACGCTTTCATTACAGTTGTAAATAAATACATGACTCAACTAATTTTTTCCACTATCGCCGCGGATTAGCGCATGGCCATGCTTAGGTCGGTGATGCTTCTAGAAAGTGTGCCTTCATGGCCTAGGACGGGCGCCTTAGCTCTAAAGGAGATGCCTCTCCTTTGTCTATCAGCTCTTGGATTGTGTTTCTCAGTGTGGTGCACTCGTTGGTGGCATGCCCACGAATCTGGTGATAGTCACAATATTCATGTGGGTGTGGCCCAAGCTTCTTCACTCTCGAACTGGTGTTGTAAGGTGCTAGGTAACCTCCCTCAGTTAAAATTCTCCACGCTTCACCAAGTGACATTCCTAGACTCGAATTCTGCCTTTGAAAGTCCTGTCCGGGTTGGTGGTATTCTCTTGGCTTTGGATCTTTGGCTTCAGCATCTTCCAAGGCAGCCACAACTGCCATCAGTCGTCTGAAGTCACATATCCCTAGATATTTCAACCGATGTCGGTACGCGTCTGTCAGCCCAGAAATCACCATTTGCACTTGCTCTTCCTCAGTAGGTCGATTATTCATTTGTCCGGCCTTCACCCTCCAGCGTCTTATGAATTCCCTCACAGGTTCATCAGAACTCTGGCGTGTGATCTCTAAATCTCTACGCGTGACTTCATGATGAAAGTTGTCACCGTATTGAGAGAGGAACTCTAAATACAGGCCTTGGCTTGACTTTCCGTTTAGATCTATGCTCATGATCCAGGAGTAAGCAGGTCCTTGCAGATAGAATCTAAAACATGCAGCTTTCAACTCGTCGGAAAGGCCATGAAGGTTCATGAGTTTATCATATTTGTCGACATGATGTCTCGGGTCTCCAATTCCCTCATACCTCTCCATCTCAGGCAAACTCATGCCTTTTTGTAGACGAGCATTAGGGTATGGGTTAGTTGGTTCCCAACCTGCTGACTTAAAATGTTGGGTCAGTTCCAGTTCCGCCTTCAGTTCTTGCACCAATTCTCTCATTGGAGTTGCTCTGAGATCAGGGTTTTGGATTGAAGTGTAAGCTGTTTCAGGGTGGTTGGTGTCAAGAGATTGAAAGGGCAGAGTTGTTCCCAGGTGAAAATGTTGGCTAGACTTTGATGAACGAGGATGTGCTTGCCCAGGAAGGATATGTTTGTGTGTGGGCGAGGGGAAGTTTAGGCCGGAATGCACCATGGGGGAAGATGGGGCTTGGGTCTTTCCCTTATCACCGACTATTTGTGGTTGCCAATTTCCTCTGGTGGCAGTTGGGGTTCTCAGAGTGGAACTGTACATAGGTGAAGAAGGCACACTTGGTGCTGTTCGAACTTGGACAGGGAGAGCATGAGGGTCCATTGCTTGAAACTCATATGCATCGTACACCGAGTAAGTTGGAGTCTCCTTGTAACTGCTATCCGACTTTGGAGAGGCCCTAGTTATTCTCCTTTGGTCACATTCTTCAATCCTCAGGTTTTTCTTCAAGTCATCAGCAAGGTCATGGGTCAGTCCCTCGTGGACAAATTGGCCTTTGACCGCTTGATCATTTCGGGGTGCTTGCTCCATCTTTTTTGTCGTTACTTCAAGCGGACTAGTCTTCTTTCTTTCTGGTTACTTATTGTCACCAACACCTGCACACACAAGGATTAGAGTGAAGGAGAAGAGGTAATGTCAGTATGCTTTGTTAAACAAAAATTGTTGTATGATGAGTGTGAATGATTGTTGGTGCAAAAAACTTCTATTTATTTTGAGAACGTTGGGAAATTCATGTTGTATGAATGCCATGGAGGCGAGTGTATGATAAGTATCAATTTATCTCATTTTGAGGGGATGTATCCGCAGATACTGCAGATTTCACCCTATAAAGCAAAGTTTTAAGAACGATAAGTAAGACGTGAATGGCATGTTGTTTGTTCTTTTCTTGAAACAAAACGCGTATTCCAAAAAGAAACCAAGTTTTGGAAAACAATTTTGAAAATGCGTGTTTTCGAAGTGGTGGATTTTCTCAATATGAGTTTTGACGCTCGATCATTCGCAAATAAGATAAGGAGTGGGGAACCCTATACACATTGATCTAAAAAAAATTCAACAGGAATGTACAACCTATACACAAAGTCTATTCAGAAATTGACAAGAGAGAAAAGAATGCTAGGGGAAAGCCTATACATCAATTCTAAAAGTCATTAAATGGGGGAGTTTGAGCCTAAAAACTTCTCCCAAATTCTTCTGCTTCGTCTTCGAGCTTCTGACTGACTGCTTATTCATGTGTGGGCTCCTGATTGGCCGTTCGATCGTCTTCGGGTTCGGTCAACAAGGTGACACTATGGTCAAGAGAAATTGGTTGGTGCTCTTCTGACCCTCAGCAGCTTCGAACTCGGATGGTTGTTTCTAGTCTTCATGTCATTCGACTCGGGTTGGTGCAGCTCTGATTTTTGGCTCGAATCATCATTGATCTTCATGCATCCCACTTGCTCCGATGAATGATAAGGGCATTTTTTTTTAGAAAGGAAAGATGAATGATCGAGCATAAAATCTTTGTGAAAATCCACCACTTTTGTGAAAACACGAAATGACTAGTAGGCTCCACAGTAATGACCACTGCTCTTGAAGGTGGGTTGAACTTCAAAAATAGCGAGTCACAACATGGGGACTAAATCATTTATTTTGAAATACGTTTGTGAAAATCAACTTTGAAAACTGTTTTCAAAAAACAAGTTTGAGATAATATTCGTGAAAAATTTGTTTGAAATTCGTTTGTAAAAAGCAGGTTTTTGAAATCCGTTTTTGGAAATAGTTTTTTTGAAATAACATTTGTTAGAAATATTGATTGAAAATCATTTGAAAGTAATAAATTTTGAAATCTGGTCTTTACAAACCGTTGGACAAAGTTTATTTTCTAGAAAGAATTTGATTGAAAATGATTTTGAAAACTGCTTTGGAAATAACAATTTTGAAATCATTCGAGATGAACGGCTTTGAAGATATTTCATTAGAGCGTTCGACATGATTCGTTTTCTGATTTTTCAAGTGTTTAAACCGTGATCACACAGACATAAGAACGAAAATATCGTGGCTGGTTTTATGTGGAGCTGAGTGCGAATGATTGGGATAATCACCTTCCAGGTCAATCAGTGTTTCCATACCACCGGGGGAACCGTCGTTCCTTCACTGTTCATCTCTCGGGATTTATCTCTGTTATGCCTTGTGGGGCACGTCATCAAGAAAGTCCGGTGTGCTTAAGTTCGAAAGGTCAGGATACCCAAAGTGATACAGTCACACGAGCCACGGCCGGGGATTATCACAACATACTCACTTTTGGGAAACTTGGGGAAGTACTGCATGGGAACGGGTCTCTCGTCATCTGCACGGTCAGGTGTCTAAAGTCCAAATTATTCACTGACTACGTTGTGCCATGTATGGGTATCCGGTAAATACGAGATCCTCTATGGACGTGTAGCGTGACATCGGGCTTTAGAGACACCCGTGGTGCAGAGGACACTTGGAGAACTGAGCCCATGCAATCTTCAGGGTAAGGCAAAGGGTGGTCAGACAGGCGGCATACAAAGGGGGTGACTACCCATAAACCCATCTTAGACACGGGACCGGGCAGCTGGACACTGAAGGCTCAGAGTTCACTATATGCTGGCTTTGACTCGAAAAGGTAAGTGTTGAAGGATCATGAGTTTTCAAGGCGTAGATACTACAATCATACCGCCTCGTGTGCATAGTCCTTACTACGAAGGGCATCTGCTCATGGGGAATCAATTGTGGACCAATATTTATCCCGACCGCAAATATCAAGGGTGACACAGAGGGATGCATGTCCTAAGCTACCCTATGCACCCACCTCAGGACTATTCCTAACAGTTCAATATCACAACCAAAAAGTGGTAAATAAAATGTGTAGGCAAAGAGAGGGAAGAAGTTAGACCCCTAATGGGCCCACCTACCTGAAGTTCCTGCAAGTTAGTCTAGCATAATCACGCAATTATGTAGCAAGCAAAGCGCAGATGGCAAGCAAAGTCAAGTATAAACTACACACTCTCATCCTAACTATCCTCACCAATCACACTCTGAGTGTGGAGTAGAGTAACCCTAAAGGCTTGGAATGAATCTCTTAAAGGTTTTGAAAGAAGTGGGGAAATCCCGACAATTTTGAATGGAGTTCAGTCTTCCTTGAGTTTGAGAAAAACTTACTCAAGTTTTCCCCAGCAGAGTCGCCATTCTGTGGAGGGTGATTTTTCGGTATGAGGGGGGGCTGTCTAAATATGGTTCTTGACTGAAAAGCCTAGATCCTAAAATGTCATTCTGTGGAGGGTGAAAACATGTCACCTCAGCATCCCTCAAATACCTACTCTATCGTCCGTCTTTCCCAGAAAGCATAAGGGGAATGCTAGTGAGCACTACACCTGCTCTCAATGGGCTCCACGCGGACTTATGCCTCTATAAGGCGGAGTTGACTCGAGTCTCCACCTAGTTTGACCTAAGGAACTAGGAAGGGAGAAGAAGGGTTCTAAGAACCGTTGACTAACTCTGAATTATTGCCTATGGATGGGGCTTATCTGGTCATTCGCAGAGATTCTGTTGTGGGTTCGCACTGGGTTACACCCCTTGGAAGTGGCAACGGCCACGACTTCGGATTGGTGCCCGAGGAAACCTCGGTCTCCAATTGTCGGGATTGCCTTCTTTCAAAACCTTTAAGAGAGATTCATTTAAAAGCCAAGGATAGGATCAGGACGAGATGTGAGAAAACGAGTGGATGAGGCGAGCTTTTCTGCCAAGCCAGCACCATGAAGAGGAATTGACGAATTCGAATGAGTATGGAATGAAAGATTAGGAGTCTGATTTTGAGAGTTGAAGAAGTCGAGGGTTTGTGGGAGTCAGAGGGGATTTGAATGTTTGACAGACATGAATACCACCTTGGAGTGGGAAAAGGGGTTTTTTTATTGGAATGGGGGTCGCACCCTATGTGGGTTGCCTACGTACTCAACTCCCTGTTGAGATCAGACCTTACGTAGTTCAGGACCTTTGGGGATTTGGTAGTTTTGGGGTTTTTGAAGGAATTAGGATTTTGACCTTTTGGGTCTTTGAGGGGTCAATGGGGTCTTGCGGCCATTTCGTGGGGCTTGATGGATTGTCAAGTTTGTTTTGGAGTTTGAGGTGCTCGACTCTGTGAGATATTCGAAATCCTAAAATGATGACGTCTGCGAGACGCTCGGGTCTGTGAGACATTTGGGGCTTAAAAGGATTACCAAATTTCAAGGGGTTCGGCTTTTTGAGGAGCTGAGGGTTTTCGAGGTGTTTGAATTTGATGAGTCTATTGAGATGTTCGAATCTGTTGAACTGCGGAGACATTCGAGTCTGTTGAGCTGTTGAGACGGTAGAGCCTGTTGAGCTGCTGAGGCGGTCGAGTCTGTTGAGCTGCTGAGACGGTCGAGTCTGTTGAGCTGCTGAGACGTTCGAGTCTGTTGAGCTGCTGAGACGGTCGAGTCTGTTGAGCTGCTGAGACGTTCGAGTCTGTTGAGCTATTGAGACATTCGAGTCTGTTGAGCTGCTGAGACGGTCGAGTCTGTTGAGCTATTGAGACATTCGAGTCTGTTGAGCTGCTGAGACGTTCGAGTCTGTTGAGCTGCTGAGACGTTCGAGTCTGTTTGGAATTATTTGGGATTGAAATGAAATTGAATTGGATTGAGTTTGAATTGAAATGGATTGGGTTGAATTGAATTGAAATGAATCAAATTTGAGTTGAATTTGGGCTGAATTGGGCTTTTAGAGAATGGGCCAGATTGGCCCTAGAAAAATGGGTTGGATTGGGCCTTAGAAGTTGGACCGGATTGGACCTTGAAATATGGGCCAGATTTGGGTTTTGAAATGTGACCGGAATTAGATTTTGAAAATTGGGCCGGATTGGGATACTAGGGTTCGGAATTGAATTATGGACTAAATTTGAAATTGAATTTTGGACTGATTCAGAATTGAATTTTGGGCTGAGATTGGATTGGTTTTGAAAAGAATCTGGGCTGAAATTTGAAGTGAAGGTTGACTGATTTTGAAGTGAAATTGATTTATTTTGGACTGATTTTTGGGTGAAACCGACGCAGGTTGATTTATGAAGTGCTATTTGGCTGCTTGGAAATGGGCCAGATTTGAGACTTTGGATTTGGACCTCAAAATGGGCTGATGTTTGGGCCTCAAATTTGGCATCAGTTCGGACCTTGAATTAGGCTTCAATTTGACTGATTTCAAATTAGAATTTCACTTTTGAATTGATTGTGAATTTTAATCAGAATACTATGGATGGTTTGGAAAGTTTTTTTTTTTTAGGAGATATATTACTCACAAACAGGTACTACGACCTTAATGTGATTAACATCTGTGAATGGTCCTAGAGCTTCTCTAAAGAGACCCAAAGAGAGAAGTGGGCCTGAACCGATAAAATTTATGCTACAATGAGTGGGCGTCCTAGGTGGTTGTCTAGGGTTATCTATATTAACCGGGCCGGCTAGCAATGAACTGGACCCTAATAACGCTTACTACTTGCCAATGTTAGGGCAAGTTAAACGTGCCCAGCCTATTATGTACTGAAGATAAAAACCACAAGAGCAGAACAAATATCAGTGATCCCAAAAGCAATTAAACATCTACCATGAAATCCCACTTCGCCTTTATTTCACCGAATGGATAGTAAAGGAGTTAAAAATCAGGCAGCAAAGTTGCAGCAAAACCAAACGTGCCTCGACTTGATTATTTTTTTTATTAGTGATAGCTAAACCAGAAGCTAAATGAATTTGCCCATTCTGAACTCAAACAAGCTGAAATGCTTTGAAAATCTGAAACAGCTAATCAAGTTACCATCTAATTTTCACATCTTTCGCTGCTAGCTTAAACATGAGAAGCACAACCGATATGTTCACAACATCCAAACAGATTATGAGGTTCTCATTACCAGGCTAAATAATTGATTTCAGACAAACAAACCAGTAACAATGAACTCTCACAAGGTAGCTTCAAGATCAAAACAGAAGTATGCTCAATTAAAGTGCTATACAAATTGGGTGATTCCAACAAAATTAGGTGCCTCTTGAACAACTAATACTCACGCACAGCAAGTAATTCAGAGCTCAGAAAATTTGAGAGCATACAAAATCCATATCAATATACAAATCAAACAGCGTCATCTGCACCATTATTATGTATATATACAACTACTTGGTTGATGATATTACTACCAGATTGAAGACAATAACATTTCCTGCAACAGAACTTAAGAAGAGAAACAACAACAACAAAACAACCAGAAAAGAGATGATTAGTCAGGGGGTTGCTGGGATAAAACTGGGTGTGAAGAGATTTAGGCGGGAGCAGGCGCGCTCCTTGTTCGCCAGTTCGTTTGCAAAATTACGTTATTGAAGATGATGAAGAGAGGCGGTGGATGTAGGTTCCATGTTCGCCAGTTTGGTTGCTAAATTACCGACTGTGAAGAAAATGAACAGGTGCAAAGAAGTGTGTTCGTGTTCGCCAGTTGGGTTTGTAAAATTACCGTCGGTGACGAGAATGAATAAGAGCGACGCAGAGCATATGTCCTTCTTCGTCAGTGATGTGCAGAATTACCGGTGCGAAGAGGATGAGTGGCAGAGCATGTATTTCCTTTCGTCGCTAGTTTGAGTTTGAAACGTCAAGAGGAGGAGATGGAGTGGGTGGAGGGGACGCAGAGCTCGCCAGTCTGGGTTGCAAAGTTGAGAGTGAAGTGATTAAAAGGGTGCAGAGCCATCTGTTCTTCGTTCACCGGTTGAGGGAATGAAGAAAGCGCAGAAGTTGCGTTCCTTGGTTCGCCGGTCGCTTGCAAAATCCGCCATGATCGGATTGGAAAATGCACAGAGCTTGCGTGCTCTCAGTTCACCAGTAGGTTTGCGAAATTACCAATAATGAAGATTTGGAGAGAAAACCTGATTTTGAAGGGGGGATTAGGATGGAAACTAACGAAGTATGATATGGCGGACCCAGGATGATGAAGATTTGGAACTTAGGGATTCTTGTCTGTTTTTTTTTATAGTCGAGAGGAGAGTTCTTTGTTTTCAGAAATGGAGAACAATGGAGGAAGGATTGATCGGGGAGATGATAATGAACGGCGGGTTACTGTAGTCTAGGTCGTTTTGGTTGCTTTCATTTTATAGAAGAGGATGGAGATCAGCAGATAGGCAGCGGCTGATGGAGAGTAATGGCTTAGGGTTTTCATTTTGTTTGGGCTGAGTTGAACGTGGACAAACGAAGAAGCTGGAACGGGTCTCCTGAATTGGGCCACACACTTGACTGGAGCAGATTGGGTTGCAAAAATTTTGACCGATGCAAATTCATATTAACCAACTAAGCAAAGTTCAGAACTTATTACAAGCTTGTAAAACATAGGACAAAAGGCATCTCGAATTGAATTAACCTCTTCAAAATGCTAACGATTTACAATAAATCATAGTAAGACCATAAGAGTTTAAATAAAAATGAATGAAAATATAACAGAATATCAAATAAATGAAATAAAATAATGATAACTACATGGAATAATGAAGTTGGACTAGTATGATGACGTCAAAAATGTAAACAAGTGTAATAAAATAGAAATTGAATTGGATATATGCAAGTAGTAGTGAATGAGATATAATAAACAAAATAATACTAATAATAACCGTCATAAAGTACAAATAATAATAGTAATACCTACATAAAATAACGAAATAGCGCTATATAATAATGATAAAAAAATACAAGCGAATGTAATAAAAATGGGAATTGAATTAGATGCGTACGAACATTGGTAAGATAAAATAAATGAGTAACAAACTAATGTAAGAGAAAGTTTGATCAAATGACCAACGAAAATGGAATATACGGATATGAATAATAAGAGTAAAAGGCGCATGAAATGTTCAATATAAAAGAGAATGCCAGTAGACAATTAAAGTAACAATACATATCATATGATACATAAGTAACAAGATGAAGATAACATAAAATAAAAGTGAATAGACAAATAAGAAATGGAAATAAAATACTAAAATACGTAAACAAAACAAAAGGTATGTGTTTAAAACTGGATGGTTGTTGGAAATTTATTTTTGAAGAATTGCTTTTTCTGAAATGCTTTGAAAATTGATTTGAGGATTTTGTCATAAAATGATGGTTTCGTGTTGGCATGCACATTAATACATCTTGAAAAGAAAGGCGACGACCCCCCTTATTTTATTCATTGTCTCGGAATTTGCTTCATGGGGTGAGAATTTTTGGTGTCTACACCGACCACCTACTACCCCTCCAGGCTATGCTCCTCAATCTCAAACGTCACCAACAATTTCCTGTACGCAATGTTGCGGGCCTCATGATTACGATCAATGCCCCCAACTACAAGAAATGAAAGCAGCGGAGGAAGCAAACTACATCACCAACAATTCAGGATACAGACAACCATGGCAACGTAACATGCAATCCAACCTTAGCTACTCAAACACCGGAAATATCCAGAACCCACATACCCTACAAACATCCCAAAATTACAGACCTCAATCCAATTTCCAAGGAGGCCCAAGGCAATATCAACAACAGCCCTATGGCAATGAAGCTTCATCGAGCCGACCAGCTCCACCTCCTTCGAATCCTGAGTCTGAATGTCTCAATGAAGAGATGTTCAAAGCGATGATGGGTAAATCACGAGATACGCAAGAAGAGGTCGCAGCTCTGCGCAAGACCAAAAAGCCTTGCAATCTCAGATCCAACAGCTACTCACTCAACAAAGACCACCTGGTCAATTCCCTTCACAGACAAATCCCAATCCGAAGGAACAAGCAAATTCAGTCTTATAGACGATGGCACATTACAATCAACAAACTTGTGTGCAGTCTCTTTAAGGAGTGGAAGGGAACTTGCCACCAGTAAAGGAAAAGAAAAAGAAAATCTTGAAGATTCCTATATCAATGTTGATGAAACTACCAAACCAACTTCACCTCCCTCAGAAATTCAAATTCCTACTCCTGTTACTCCACCTCCATCTCGAATTACCATCGACATCCCAACTTCCACTCATAAAAACAATGAACTCCCATTTCCGAACAGAATGAAAAAGAAACACCTAGATGAGCAGTTCTCCAAATTCTTGAGCATTTTCAAGAAACTGACTCTCGACATACCTATACTGATGCTTGCAAGAGATGCCTAACTACGCAAAATTTCTAAAGGATCTCTTGACAAAGAAAAAGAAGAAACCTGGAAAGAGACAGTGCACCTGACAGAGGAATGCTCTGCAGCCCTTCTTCGAGCACTTCCCCCAAACAAACAGATCCGGGAAATCCCGTGATCCCGTGTTTATAGGTGGGTGGACTGTGGAAGTGGTCTATGCGACCTAGGAGCCAGCATTAATATCATGCCATACGCCACCTTCTTGAAAGTTAAAGGAGGAGAAATGCAACCGGTTCCTTTCAAACTCCAACTAGCAGACAGATCAGAGATCAAGCCCATGGGCATAGTCCGGGATCTGGTAGTTGGAGTAGTGTCTCGCTTCATCTTTCCAGCTGATTTCGTCATTCTAGAAATGGATGACGATGTGAGGTTCCCCTGATTCTAGGTCGACCGTTTCTAAGTACCGCCAAAGCTATCATTGACGTCCATGACGGGAAAATCACTCTTCGGTACGAGGATGAAACGATTGAATTCGACATGCAGAAAATGATGAAGAAAAGCTCAAACTTTTCTCCTCATGCTAAGACAGTGGAATTCACAGATGATGAGGAGGAGGAGGGCGATTTTGCTACAGACGAGGACATGTATTCTCCATCTTCCATCCAGGAAGCTGAAACTGAACCCCTAGAGCAAGTATTACTTACTTCTCTAGACGAAAAGGTGGAGGATCCTGAAGTTAACACCATGCTGGCGTACGTAGAGAAAGGAAGGGCTGGTTATCAATCGTTCCGGCCACCAATCGAAGAACTCGACAGAAAACCTCAAAAATCAATTCCATCAGTGGAACAACCACCTGAACTCGAGCTAAAGAAATACCCTCTAACCTCAAGTATGCTTTCCTAGCTGAAAATGACCATTTGCCTGTCATTATTTCCTCTTCTCTGAATTCCGGGGAGGAAATGAAGTTACTTGAGGTGTTAAAGAAGCACAAGACAGCAATCGGGTGGACTATCGCTGATATCAAAGGAATTGATCCCTCCTACTGCACGCACCATATTTACATGGAGGAGAACTACAAGCCTATCCGACAACCTCAACGCCGGCTAAACCCTAACCTCAAGGAGGTAGTTCGAAAGGAGGTTCTGAAACTCCTTGACGCAGACATCATCTATCCAATTTCTGACAGTCCATGGGTCAGTCCTGTTCAAGTTGTCCCTAAGAAGGGGGGCATCGAAGCTGTTATTAATGAAAAGGGAGAGACTATCCCTCAAAGAAAGATTACAGGATGGCGCATGTGTATTGACTATCGGCGTTTGAACTTGGCCACCAGGAAGGATCATTTCCCTCTCCCCTTTATCGACCAGATGTTGGAACGACTTGCAGGGCAAGAGTACTACTGTTTTCTAGATGGGTTCTCGGGTTATTTTCAAATACCAATCGCACCTGAGGACCAGGACAAGACAACCTTCACTTGTCCTTACGGTACCTTTGCATACCGACGAATGCCTTTCGGTCTATGCAACGCCCCTGCTACCTTCCAGAGATGTATGCAAGCAATATTTGCTGACTTCATCGAGCAGAGCATAGAAGTCTTTATGGACGACTTCTCAGTCTATGGCTCTAGTTTCGACAAATGCTTGGCACAACTAGATTTGATCCTGAGACGGTGTGAGGATACGAATCTCGTCTTAAACTGGGAGAAATGTCATTTTATGGTTAAGGACGGGATCGTCCTTGGACATAAAATATCAGCAAAAGGGATAGAGGTGGATAAAGCCAAGGTAGAGTTATCGAGAATTACCAGCACCAACTACAGTTCGAGATATACGAGTTTCTAGGGCATGCAGGATTTTATCGGCGGTTTATTCAGGACTTCTCCAAAATCAGCAAACCATTGACCGACCTGCTACAGAAAGATGCCCCGTTTCATTTTGATGAAAGGTGTTCAGCTGCTTTCCAAACTATAACACAAAAATTGGTGTCAGCACCTGTGGTCATACCACCTGATTGGTCTCTTCCTTTTGAGATCATGTGTGACGCAAGTGACTACGCCGTGGGGGCAGCTCTATGCCAGAAAAAAGAGAAAATCTTGAGAGTGATCGCTTATGCTAGCAGAACACTGAACGACGCCAGAAAAACTATACGACCACCGAAAAAGAACTTCTGGCTATAGTTTTCTCCCTCGATAAGTTCAGATCGTACTTGTGGGGAAGCAAGGTCATCGTGCATACAGACCACTCCGCTCTCAAATACTTATTCACAAAACAAGAAGCCAAGCCTCGCTTATTGCGCTGGATTCTTCTACTTCAAGAGTTTGACATCGAAGTCAAAGATAAGAGCGGGAAACTGAATGTCGTCGCTGACCATCTCTCTAGGTTGGTGACTCCTACGGATAGTGTGCCATCAACGAATTCTTCCCCGACGAGACTGTCTTCTCCATCAAAGTACAGGAGCCATGGTACGCAGACCTGGCCAATTATTTAGTTCAGGAACAGTACCCTATGATTTTTCCTACTCCCAGAAGAAGAAATTTCTTTCTGACTCGAGGCATTATTTCTGGGAGGACCCGTACTTGTTCCGAGTTAGTGCTGATGGGTTAATTCGACGATGTCTCCCGGAAGAAGAGGTTTCGAGCGTCATTCACTTTTGTCATTCTCGGGAAGCCGGAGGTCACCATGGACCCACGAGGACCGCTGCTAAGATCCTGGCCTCAGGTTTTTATTGGCCAACCCTTCATAAAGATGTGTACCAATTCTGCAGACAATGTGATAATTGTCAGAAAATGGGTAACACATCCAGGAGACATGAGATGCCGCAACAAGGGATACTAGAAGTAGAGCTCTTTGATTGTTGGGGCATTGATTTCATGGGACCGTTCCCTTCCTCGCAGGGCCACGAATATGTTCTAGTGGCAGTTGATTATGTGTCAAAATGGGTAGAAGCTATTCCGTGTCATCATGCCGATGCAAAGACAGTAACCAGGTTCCTCAAAAAGCACATCTTTACCCGTTTCGGCGTGCCCAGAATATTATTAGTGATGGAGGAACTCACTTCTGCAACCGTTTATTCGAAGCACTTATGGTTAAGTACGGGGTACGTCACAAGGTAGCTTTACCTTATCACCCCCAGACAAACGGCCAAGCAGAAGTTTCCAACCGAGAGTTAAAATGGATCCTTCAGAAGACGGTTAACTCATCGAGAAAAGATTGGGCACTTAAACTGGATGATGCGCTTTGGGCTTACCGCACTGCCTTCAAGACTCCCATCGGGATGTCTCCTTTTAAGCTGGTCTATGGAAAAGCATGCCACCTTCCTGTAGAGATGGAGCATAAAGCATACTGGGCAATCAAAGCCCTAAACTTTGACATGACTTCTGCAGGAGAGAAGAGGAAATTCCAACTTACCGAATTAGAAGAGCTGCGAGATCAGGCTTACCAGAATGCTAAGATCTATAAAGAGCGCACCAAAAAGTTCCACGACAGGATGATCCTCAAGAAGGACTTCGAAATTGGTGATTGGGTTCTCTTATATAACTCGCGATTAAGGATTTTCCCTGGGAAGCTCAAGTCACATTGGGCCGGCCCTTTTCAAATTGTTAGTGTGACCCCGTACGGTGCCTTTGAACTCCAGAACAAACAAGGCGAAACTTTCAAGGTCAACGGGGCACGTCTTAAAAGGTATAATTCTCATTCTAATATTTCAACTGACATATCTGCAACTTATTTTGTCCAAGAACAGCGGGACAATTCGCCCTCGAACTCTTCTCCAAACTAAAACTTGGTCAAATACGTCTAGCTAGAGACGTTAAACCCGGGCAGCTCGGTGGGAGGCAACCCACTATCTATCTTTTGCCTTTCCTTTAATTTAATGTTGTTTTCTTTTTTGTACTATATTTCCCTTTTATTTGTTATAATAAAATGCAGGCTTCACTTGAGTTCTTCTCGCTGTGTAGAATATTCTTTACAGGTTAATTCATGACATTCCACAGCAACACTCAAGTGTGGGGGAGCTCTACACACTCTACAAAATCTGGGGAGTACACTCTTTCCTTTACTAATTGCATGCCTTATTAATTTTAGTTCATCTACGCAATGAGGGCATTGCTTAAGCTTAAGTGTGGGGGAAGAGCCTTTTCAGGTCATCTAAATGCTTAGAATTGTTAAGTCTCTCTGCTTATCTTCTGCTTACCTCGCATTTGTTCAAAAATTGAATTATGTACCTTGCTAATGTAGGTTGTTCTCTTTAAAAACAAATACTATTATGAATTGTGGGATAAAGGGTACAAATTTTTAAAAAATTTACATTTGATTACTTTTGAGGAGCATTTTTATATGCGGTGTGACCAAATAATCTGCAAATGGTTGGATTTTATTGCTCAGGGTTTCTTTCTGTCTTCTCTCTTAGGGATTGCTAAGGGGTGCTTCTCTGTTAAAAAAAGAAGAAGAATACAAAAAAATAATAAGGGACTTCCGAGACACCATTGGTAACCAATAAAGAGAGATGAGCGTTCTTGAATACAAAGGCATTATGCCTACATTTTCTCATCCCTCATGCAAAAGAGAAGCAAATGCATAAATCTTTTCTTCCTTTTATTTTCTCCTCAATGCCCATTCTTGAGAGAAGTTGGCCATGGTAAAAGTTCTCGGAGTCACCTAAAACAAAAGAAACATTGAAGTACCTTAGATCATACCCCGAAACTCTATATTTTGTTTTTACCCTGAGCACACCTATGCCACCAGCAGATAATTTTTCACACTCCTCAATAAGTTATAAAGATCATGAACTATTGACTTTTTTATCCTACCCTTCATAATAATATTTGTTAGTATTGAGCATTTCCTACTTGCTTAGGTACATGGTTTTACTTGAGGACAAGCAAAAAGATAAGTGTGGGGGTGTGATGAGTGTCCAAATGAGCATGTTTTATAGGTGTATTTCATGTATAATATTAGCACTTTTCTTGCTCATTTCTCCACTTCAGTTGATTTTCCTCTAGTTTATGTTTTATTATTTATCTCACAAAATTATTGGTTGAACATGAGGAAAACCAAGCCGGGAGTGAAGTAGACGAAGAGACGAACGCATAGACGCAAACGGCTCAGAAAACAGAGTCCAAACGAAGAATCTAGAGCCGGTCGAAGTTCGTAGAAGGAATAAGTCACGGTCAGCACTACAACAGCATTGCAACCGCCTGCACAACCGCCCCCAACAGAGGCGGACACCAGAGGCGGACCAGAGGCAGACCAGAGGCGGACAACACACAAACCGCCTTGTTTTGAGGCGGTTCCACAGGCGGACAAGAGTAAAATCGCGCCCGAACATAGTTTTCTTCTTCGCGCGACTCTGCAACTCGCCTTATCTATCTACCCCGCCGTCGCCTACCTTATTTCGCTCACGCGTCTCCAGCTCCTGTCCCCTGCAATAAATGAAGCAATCAATGCTTCAATCAGTGAAGAAATCAACAGAGGCAATCAACTGCAAGTCTTCTACGTAGTCTTCCTTTCTTCTATAAATAACCATCCACTGCAACCTTATACCAGTGCACGGAGAAAACCAGAAAATCACTCACACTCACCTCATCTCATTCTCTTCCAGTAAAACACTCACGTACATCTCAACACTCCATTCAGTTCCCAGATCTGTAATTCTCTAATTCACCCACTTCACTTACAATAACCTACGTACATGTTCCACTTTCCCTCATTTTCATTCACTATTCACGTCTCCGTGCTGTTATTACGTCCAACCTCTGTCAGATTTATTACCAGTTAATATGTCTGGCTAAGGAGGATTTGCTCCGGGCAAGGTTTTTAATTATGGTTTGTTTAATTATGTAATCAATATTTCTACCGGTTAAAATAAATACAGTTTGTTACGCTTAAAGGTTTTCTCTCACCATTTTAATAAATTACATGAATTTATTAAAATGCTTTCCTAAGTCTATTTTGATCAGACCAGGTGATAAATAGACAGGTTATTAAGCCGTAAATTGGGAAAACTTATTATGATTTAATAAGTTAGTATTTACAGATGCAATTATAATTCCTCGAATTTAACGTCCGTTTACATAGTATTGCTCGAACCTTGATTAGACCGAGCATTTTCTGGTAAACGAGTTCTTAAGGGTCTATGACTTAGTCCTTAGGATAATAACAGGAATTTTGCCAAACTAATATATTAAACCGGTAGAGATAGCATAATTAATCAGATTATATAAAACCTGAACCCGGAGTTCCATTTAATTCATCTGCACTCAGTAATTTTAATCTGCTTAATATTTTCTCTAAAACAAGTCAATTAACTTTCCCCCTTTTGTGACAAGCTTAGGAACTATTTTATCTCGCTATAAGTCCCACGGTTTGACCCCGGCCGCTTCTGTCTACTATACTACTGCGACCGGGTTATAATTTGCAGCCCGACGGATATTTTGAGTATTAATTTCTGTCTTTTAATAACTTCACCTCTTCTAATCACTCACGATAATTCCGCTTTTCTGTCACGAAGGGTATGAGTGAAGGGGTTGGGGATTAGGATTTGTGGAGAGTTGATGTATTTTATTATTATTATGTTTAGGTTACGTTTTCTCGAGTTCAGACCGTAGCATTTATAATTTTTATAAGTTGTAATTGGTGAGGTTTGGTGCCGGGTGTTTGGAACCCGATGATCTGTAATCGCCTTAGTATTTTATTTTCCGCTGCATTTATGTTAAATAGGGGCATTACAGAAAGTGGTATCAGAGCGTATACGCTCTGAGCCCGAGAACAAGCCAAGTGAAATACTTAGAATATAGGTGCCCTTAAAATCTGAGGAATTGGGGTAGAATTGGGAAGTGAGGATTTCAGAAAGGCACGTTACCCTTACATTACTACACTTATTCTTGAATGCTCTATCTTCGCACCGTCTCTAGGACGTTATAAACATTTCACACTCACTACACGTAGATATCTAGACTTAATACCAACTTCCGAGTAACAAACACCGTCGTTAACAGTTAAATGTCTCGATAGAGGAGAAGGAGGGAGGTCCCCCAGGTGGTTTTGGACCCGACTTGTTACCCTGAGGTCATAGCTCTAAATCATGACGTTGTATTAGCTCAGCAGCAGGCTCAGATCCCTCACCACCACTGCCACCACTGACGGTCCACGGGAGTTCAACTGGCTGAAAGCGGTCAACGATCTTCGTCCCCTAGTCTACGAAGGACAGCCTGTACCGATGGCTTTGGAGAAATACATCACCGAGATTGAAAAACTTTCACCTCTCTTACATTTCCCAGCAATCGCCAAGTGGACATAGCGGCCTACTTTCTCTCCAAGGGCCTGCTCAACGATGGTGCAGACCGCCAGAGCCGAGCTGACCGCCCAGGCGAACTTTGACTTCCAGGCATTTCTGGTGGCCTTAAGAGCTAAGTTCTATCCATCCTATCTACAGAAAAGGATGAGAAGGAATTTGAAGCATGAAGCAAGGGACTTTCCTCTGTTGCTGAGTACTATGACAAGTTTGTGGAGTTACTTGCTGTCATTGGAGAGGGAGCTTACACACCGAGGTACTAGGTGGACAAATTTCATACCGGCTTGAACTTCAGGATCATGACCATGATCGGTTCCACCAGAGGAAAGACTTACATGTATGGAAATGACTTTGGAATTTCTGGTACGATAAGATTTCCCGACTAACACATATGTAATGACAAGAACTAGCTGATGATGCAAACGACTACGAAACCACACCATTGCTTATCAGGATTCTGTGCTAGGCAAGAGGAAGGGAGATGCTGGAGGAGGTAATGGAGGAAACTCTTCCCAAAGCTATGAGAGGAAGGGGAAGTTCTTCAAGGGGAAGAATGAAAAGGCCATAGTCCCCTCACATACCGATGCTGAGCCAATCCGCTCCCAGCCACCTAGTGGTGAAATAAATTAGAATCTACGATGTGGTTACATTTTGCTATCACGTTACTAACCTTGAACTGAAACGGGAACACAAACCTTTAAGAAGGTACTTTTACAGGAAGTGCGAAAAGAACCACCCGGGCAAGGATTGTAAGGGAAACCTAGTAGATTGCAACCACTACGCACCGGGTCAGCGACTAGAGCCCCAGCTGCCATTACTACTGGAGGAGGGGTAGAGGTGGCGCAGGCGTGCTGGACCATCTACCACCCCCCTACCCAGAACTACCCTCAAAGGCCAGGCAAAGCACCAATTCTCAACCTAGTGGACCGTGTCGAGGTAGCGAGTGATGACCTGAGTTCACTTGGTGAGGACTACCTTTCTATCGAGAGAGTTTAGATCGTTGTTTCGCTTCATTTCTTTAATTAAATTTTTCTTCACATTGTAAAGGGATGAACTATAAATCCCTCTTTTCTTTATATCTTCGTTTTGAAACCAGTTGTGAACCTTGACTTATTTACTTAATGGCAATTGTTGTTTTTCATTCAGCTTTCAATATTTTCTTTTCTGTATTGCCTATTTCCACACCCACCATTCCCTTTGAAGCCAAACCACACCCACCAGAGAAGTGTGAGATATTGAGACCCGGGATGATCTTATTATGAGAATTTTTTACTCCAGCTGACCAATATGCATTGATCCTCAAGATCAGAGAATTAGGTGTGAAAGGAGGAAACTTTTACACCCCTACCTTCAGAACGGTTCAACCATGAAGGTGAAGATCATGTGCCTAGGTAAGTTGTGGGACCACACCACCAGAAGCTATGAAGAGGTGAGGTGCCACCAATCCCGGTAGAGTTGCAGACCATCATTGGAGCTGCAGTTAAACCAGCACAAGGATTGGAGGATGAGCCCATCCTAGACCTAACCTCAGACGTTTGCATCATCAACTTCTATGGAAAAGAAAGTAAGCTAGGGATGCATCAGGATAGGGACGAGTCTCTAGAGTCCATCACTAGAGGAGTTCCAGTGGTGTCCATATCACTTGGAGATGACACGGAATTCCTATTTGGAGATCAGAAGAGAATGGATCTTGCTACAAGATCCTCCTGAAGTCTGGTATGTGATGATATTCGGAGGAGCAGCTAGACTTATCTACCATGGGGTGAAGAGAATCAAGCCCAACATAGCCCCCATATCCATCATCACATGACCCACATGAAACCTGGCCGTTTAAACCTAACCTTTAGACAGATTTAGCCATGTATTTTGCAACTTCAGCATTGTAATCATTAAGATGCTCATAAAGACTTTAATAATAATGGAAATCTTATGAATTTTGTTGCGTCATTGTAGAGGTTGGAAAATTAGAGATCAGGTTGACTATGTTGAACCAGGCACAGCGAAGAGAAATGGGATGGTCATCACAGGTATAACTACTAGCCCTGATTTGTTACCTTGGAAGAGTTGCCTAAAATTTTAGAATCTACTCTGTGGTTTCAAGCACGTTCTTAATTAATGAAGTGGAGGCCACTGTTCGTTTGATTCTAGAGCCTCCCATTCATTTATATCCCAGGCATTCCATGCTAAGATAGATGCCCCTACAGAGGATATTCATGACTGCTCAGTTCTATTGCCATCCAGAGAGTTAATCAAGTGTAGTAAGCAATGCAAGGACTTGAACATACACATCAAGGGAGCAAACTTCCCTTTTGATGCCATTGTCTTCCCTGGCATGGGATTCGACATTATTGTGGGCATGGACACGCTACAGCGGTATAGAGGTAGACTACACTATGCAGAGCATCGCCTCCTCTTGAAGTCTGCTACAGGTATCACAGTATCATACCGAATGCAGCCCAAGCAGCCGACTGTGAAGGTTGTATCGGCGCTCTCTCTGATGTAGGAGGTTCCAAGGGCGCTACCAATACCGCCTACTACTGTTATGCCCAAGATCTGAGGACGGATCCAAGTTCAGCAGCGATGTTCCCATTGTGTCGGAGTACCCCAACGTTTTTCCAGAGGAATTACCTGGATTGCCACCGTTAAAAGAGGTTGAGTTCAACATCGACCTCATACCTGGTACGGGACCGATTGCCAAGGCTCCCTACCGGATGGGCCCTGCTGATATGGTTGAATTGAAGAAACAACTACAGGAGTTATTAGACAAGGGTTTCATCAGATCCAGTGTCTCACCTTGGGGTGCTCCAGTGTTGTTTGTCAAGAAGAAGGACGGAAGCATGAGACTCTGTATTGACTATAGAGAGCTGAACAACGTCACAATCAAGAACAAGTACCCACTGCCCAAGATCGATGACCTTTTTGACCAGTTGAAAGGAGCAAAGGTGTTCTCCAAGATTGATCCGCGTTCCGGATATCATCAGATAGCAGTAGCTGAATCAGATATAGAGAAGACAGCGTTCCGGACCAGATACGGCCACTACGAGTTCACCGTGATGCCGTTTGGACTAACTAACGCACCAACAAGATTCATGGACCTAATACAAAGAGTCTTCCAAGCCCAGTTAGACAAGTCAGTGGTCGTATTCATAGACGGCATTTTGATCTTCTCCAAGAGTAGAGAGGAACATGAGCAGCATTTGAGGACAGTCTTGGAGATTCTGAGAGAGAGGCAACTCTATGCCAAGTTCAGCAAGTGTGAATTCTGGCTGGACAAGGTGTCATTTCTTTGCCATGTGATCTCAGCTGAAAGAGTTTCAGTAGACCCAGCTAAAATTGAGGCGGTGAAGAGCTGGCACAGACCCCGCTCAGTGACTGAGATTTGGAGCTTCCTTGGGTTGGCTAGCTATTATAGACGCTTTGTGAAGGATTTCTCCAGGCTAGCCAAGCCCTTAACCTCTCTGATAAAGAAGGATAGCCCGTTTGTATGGATAAAGGCATGTGAGGTCTCCTTTCAGGCGCTGAAGGATGCTTTGACCACAGCTCCAGTATTAGAAATCCTTGAGGGAAATGAGGGATTCGAGGTTTACTGCGATGCTTCAGGCAGAAGGATCGGTGGAGTATTGACGCAGAATGGTAGAGTTGTAGCTTACGCTTCTCAACAGCTGAAGAAGCACAAAGAAAATTATCCCACGCACGACCTCGAGCTCCTCGCCATAGTCTTCACTTTGAAGATCTGGCGACACTATCTGTATGGAGCTACAGATTATGACGGACCACAAGAGTCTGAAATACATCTGGACTCAGAAGGAGCTAAACCTGAGACAGCGTCGATGGGTTGAGCTACTAGCTGATTATGACAACCTTCAGTACACTGAAGGTAAAGGGAATGTTGTAGCAGACGCTCTGAGCAGAGAGCATATTCACTTCTTGCTCTTATAGAGACGACCACGATAGCTGAGGAGGTATATGCAGCTCAGGATAGTAATGTCTATCTACAGGGTGTCAGGCAGAAGTTAGCAGATGGTTTGACTGATGGTCTGAAGTATGACTATGAGCTAGAAAACGAGGGATACCTTCGAGTCAGAGGCAGACTCTGCGTTCCTGAGGATGCGACAGAACTTCAGACCAGGATCTTCTCTGAAGCTCATTCCTCTACATTGTCAGTACATCCTGGAGCCACAAAGATGTACAAGGATTTGAAGAAGTTATTGGTGGAGCGGGATGAAGAGGTATGTAACAGACTTCGTCTCCCGATTCTCACCTATCAGAAGGTGAAGTTCGAGCATCGTCGACCAGGAGGCCAGATTCAGTCATTACCGGTACCGTGCTGGAAGTTTGACAATATCAGTATGGATTTTGTGGTCGGTCTCCCTCCAGCTAGAGGTGGATTGAACACATTTGGGTGGTAGTCGATAGGTTAACCAAGACAGTCAGGTTCATACCTACCAAGGACACATGGAAGGTGCCCAAACTAGCTGAGGTGTTCACCATAGAGCACATCCGATACCATGGGGTACCGAAGACGATCGTCTGTGATCGTGATGCACGTTTCCTTAGTTGGTTTGGCGTCAGGTGCAAGAGGCATTTGCTACTCAAATACGCCTTATCACAGCCTTCCACCCTCAAACAGATGGGCAGACCGAGAGGACGATTCAGACACTGGAAGATATGTTGAGAACCATCGCCTTAGACTATCAGGAGAGTTGGGTAGAGCGTCTACACTTGGTAGATATCTCCTACAACAACTCCTATCACTCGTCTATCGACATGGCACCATTTCAGGCTCTGTATGGCAGACCGTGCCAGACTCCTTTATCATGAAGTGACCCTGCTGAGGCAGTTTTGATTGGTCCGGAGTACATTCAGAGACTGCAGGATGACTTCAGAGTTATTCAGCAGCACATGAGGACAGCGTAGTCAAGGCAGAAATCTTAAGGGGATCAGCGTACCAGAGAGCTTAAATTTCAGATCAGTGATATGGTCTTCCTACGAGTGTCTCCGATGAGAGGCATCTTCAGATTTGGGATGAGAGGAAAGGTAAGCCCTAAGTATGTTGGTCCGTACAGGATTACGGAGCGCGTAGGCCCAGCAGCATATCGACTAGATCTACCAGCGGAGTTGGGGAAGGTACATGACGTGTTTCATGTATCTCAGTGAAGAAGTATGTACCTGACCCTTCTCACGTGCTACAGCCAAAGAGATTGGACATTGAACCTACACTGAGATATGAGGAGACTCCCATTCGGATCTTGGACACGAAGGTCCGAGAAACGAGAGGCAGATCAGTCAAGCTAGTGAAAGTTCTTTGGGAGCATCACAGGGTTGAAGAAGCTATTTGGGAGACTGAGGACTCCATGAGAGTGAAGTACCCATATTATTCACATGATATTTCCCTATATTCTTGCATTTAATGGGTTCTCGTTCGTACCACGCGGTACGAGGGCGTACCTTGGCTCTTTTCGGGGGGTAGTGCATACTCTTTCTTCGTCACCTCATCTAGATTATGCCCGGTTTGTTTTATTAGTATAGTGATGGAGAGGTGTATGTATGTACTTGATTTATAAATTGTGTGATTCTTGATTTCTATCTATGAAATATCTTGGTTTGGTTTTATGTTGAGTAATGAAATATCTTGGTTTGGTTTGATGTTGAGTAATCTTGAGGGGAATTTGGAAATGGAAATGAATGGAAATACATTGTGGGAGAAATTACATTTGGTATGGATTGGTATGGAATTATGTTTGTAATTATTATTGGATGATCATCCTGGTAATTCTTGCCAACACACCTGAAGCGGTGTGAGTAGCTATTAGTTGGTGTTAAACTTCGAGACGAAGTTTCTTTTAAGAAGGGTAAACTGAAATACCCCATAAATTAATCTAAATTAATTTAGGGGATTTCAATTATTGAACCCTAAATAATACTATTAAATATTAAATTTTTATACGGTGTTATGAATTTAATAGTAAGATTTATAAGTCAATAAATCTTGGAAAAATTTCAAGACACTTCAATTATATTATAAAGATTTTAAAAATATTTGGAACATTGATCTGGACCATAAAAGTCAATATAAAGTCATAGTAACCTTGAAGCTCCTTATATCAATAAAAAGGTTATGGAAAACCAAGAAGATTGATAAAAAGAACGTTAAAAACGGATCATCGTAGCCAAAGTTATGATAAATTGAAGTTTAGAGCCAAAATTTAGGAGAATGTTGATGTGTCCAGGGCTGGCTGACTCAGCCGTGCACCTCGAGTCACATGCCACTCCCAGTCAGCACCAAATTCTACTGAATCGATTAAGTTTTCGTCAGTTTTGGGCATGTCATGGGTCAATCTTTAGGCATCTATATCTCAACCATTACTCAACCTTTTTGAATGCTGTCTTTTTCATTCTCTTCTCCTACAAACCCTCTTTCTAACCATTACTCACACTTAATCTAATTCCTTCCACATCTGCCATAAAATCGATCTGAAGTTGCTTCCCTGAAAATCTGCAACCCAGATTTTCCAGAAAACTGATCCGGCAAGATAACTTCGTCTACTCATATCTCCTTCATCTGTCAATGAAAATTCGAGTGCTATAGCTCATTTTGTAGATCTCTAATCCCTCTCCAACTTTCGTGTTTAAACCCAAGGCTTATTCTCAATAGGGTGGGAGATAAAGGCATCGCAAGTTGCCTCCCCTAGTTCTGGAAACCCAGAAAATCCAGAAATTTCAATTGGACAGGTAAACTTCGTCCTATCATATCTTATTCATCCGTGGATTAAAATTCGCGTTCTATAGCTTGTTTTAAAGAACTCTGATTCCTCTAAAATTCTTATGAAGAAACCTCAAGCCATTTCTCGATCGTATGTGAGATGTAAGCGTCTAAAGTTCCCGACTTGGTCAGCACATAAAATCATCGTTTTCCAGAAAAACGAATTTGATTTTCCTCGTTGGCGCATCTCTGGTATGTTTCAGACCAAATTACTCCGATGTTGACTTACGTTTTTGCATTATCAGTCATACCCAACTATCAATTTGACCAATTATACACTATAATGAGATAATTTGTCGAAATCAATTCGAAACCGGTATAAACCCTAACTCGAATTACCTAGATTTGAA
>JAIOTZ010001733.1:0-29271 GCA_023374045.1 Limonium bicolor | reverse complement strand
GGCATCCTCACTTAACTTTTTAGCCAATTTCTTCAACCTCTCTGTTTCGAGTCTCATTCATCCTTTCATTTGTATCTGTCTCTGTCTCTTTTGTATCATGCTTTTCTTCTTCTGTCTCTTTTGTATCAGTAGAAGAATCATCATGATCGTCGGTACTTCCATCTTCAACAGAGGTAACAACTGTCTAGCGAATTGGAAATTTCTTCTCAGATACGTATTATAAGTACTTTTGTGTTTGAATTGGTGATTTTAACTATTTGCGCATGTTTGGATAAGTTTAAATGGTGTACTTAATTGCTTTTATAATTCTCGCGTGTAGCTTGTTGATTTCTTCTCAATACTTATTCACAAGCCGATCCCAAGTTTGTCAAGGAGCGCGCACACATGTGTTGAAAGCACTAAATTGATCAGATTAAGTCATGAGTCATCTATCTTTTCTTTTTTCAAATTGTTGTATTGTACATGTTATGATCGAACTTGAACCATTTTTAGTAGTTTGGTTAACTAGCTAGTTACAAATGTTGTAGTTGAAGGATACTACACTTAAGCCTATGTGCGCTGGTATAATATTAATGCAAGTACTGCTGTTGATCTATTAATTAAAATTCACCAGTTTGGTTGATCTGGTATATATAATGCAAACAGGTTGTGAATGACAATTTTGTGATTTAATTTTGTGTTATGTGCAGGGTAATAAATTGTATAAAAAATAAAAATATAAAAAAGGACCATATAAGAAACGCTTATATGTATAAGCGTTTCTTATAGTCCCGCGCCAAATGTCATAAAGAACGCTTATCAATATAAACGTTTTTTATAAAGCTTCATAAAGAACGCTTATATTAAACAAGCGTTTTTTATAGTCAGACATAAAGAACGCTTCAAGATGAAAGCGTTCTTTATGCCTCGTAGATTCCCGCCACCTTACACACCTTAAAAAACGCTTTAGCAATAAGCATTCTTTTAAATTAATGTATAAAAACGCTTATAACGCGTTCTTTAAGAGGTTCGACCATTTGCGTCGCTGGCATAAAAAACGTTTATAAAATGTTCCAAAAGACAAATAAAAACGTTGTTTATTCTTTTTTTTCCAGTAGTGACATGTGCTTGTTGTATGACTGGTTCCGCATTTAGGAAAGTGCGGGAGTGCGAGGGGTGAAGCACTAAGTTGAGACTTGTCCGACATGGCCGAGATGGTTCGAGTTGTGGTGAGTACGCTGCGTGACCTACACTAATGTGTCCCTAGTGAAGGTGTCTTGGCACCGAGGTTACTCCACTAGGGAAGGTGTTCATTGTGCGAAATGCCCCGCACGTCCAAGCCTTCGAGTTAATGGGTGAGGATGTGGGAACTCACCAAGTGGTTTAAGACCACCCATAGTCATTTTTGTGACACAAACATTGGTTTAGTTAGGCTGCTTTGACTTTAGCCCGACGTTGATCATGAGTGTGGCTTGTCTGGATGTTTTCTTACGGTGCTCACTTTATTGTATGTGTACCCTGCATACGGTTAGACTTGACTTTGAAGCAAAATTTTGTATTTTAGAAAGTCACCCATGACACAAAGCAAATAAATTTTATCTCCAAGACCCCGAAATGTTGACATGCCATTGACTTTATTTGTAAATGGAAGTGCACGCACGGGTTTAATCTATAGAAACCCCCACTAGGATATGTTGTAGGTCGAACTATATATAATAGCACTAATTATTACTAAACTTCGTATATACATGATTGACTTTAATAATTAACGAATAAATATAATTTGCATAGTGTAACAAGATTTCAAGAATTAATTAGCCGCATGTTTCGCGCCATATACAGAAGATTAACGATACACATTTATAATACTGATCAGATATATCAAAGGTCAACTCTAATATTACATGAAACACAAAGAAGACCACGATTCATTTATTACAAAAGAAAATTAAACAGAGCGTCGTCAGTGTCACTGTCAGATACTTGTATTGGACTTGATGTACAATTTGGTGGGAAAATGAGGTGTCGAAATGCCTGCGCGACTGCCGCCTACTTAGCGTAAGCAGGGGTATGTCATCTCTAACACGATACAAGTGAAAATATATAATATCTTATTACCTTTCGCTAAAGGGAGATTTATATCACATTGTCCCCCATTCAAGCACTAGGTCTCATTCTTTTTTTATAAACTCGGGTATCATTAAAAAGTTTGTTAATTTATAATAGACTATAACTTAAAAAAAATTCAAATATTATAAAAATAATTTTAATTCATCAGATATCACAAATTATTAACTATGAACTTTTTAAGACAAAAATACCCTTACTTATTAATAAATATAGATCACCATATACCATATAAATATTTTTAAATTCACAAGATACCACAATATTTATTAAAATATATTAAAAAATTAATATTCATAGATTTATTAATATATAGGTTACAATTTTATAAAATTAAAAATATCAAATATATAATTACAAAAGTACTAAAAAGTATAAAAAAATTATTAAAAATTTAAAAGTATCAAATAGTTAAAATAATGATAATTCAATTTTTTAAAATATTTTTACTCTAATAATTTTGATAATAAAAATATTATTATATAAATTGAGATTATGAAAAATTGAATTATCACTCTTTACTATTTTGATCTATTAAATATTCTACGGCTTCTCTAATATAATTATACCTTTTATTATTTTTCATATTTATACACATTTTATTATTTCATATATATGGTATTTTTTATGTTTTCAGATTATTTAGCTTCATTTTATATATATTTATTTCAAAAATACAACAAAAATTATTAAATATATTTTAATAAAGTAAACAGCATAAGTTAACTTTTTTTTATATGGGTTAAAATTGAAAAATTACAAAATATCATATATATAATAATAATAAAATTTCTAAAAATATAAAAAATAATAAAAGGTATAATTATATTAGAGAAGGCAGAAAAAATTTGATTAAGAATTAGTAAAGAGAATGATAATTCAATTTTTTATAATCTTAATTTATATAAATTTATTTTTTATAATAATATTTTATATTTTAAAATTATTAGAGCAAAACTATTATAAAAAAATTGAATTATTATTCTTTTAACTGTTTGGTACTTTTAGTTTAAATGAGATGTTTTTCAAAATGTATATTAATAAACCAAACAATTTATTTATTTTTATTTTTTTAATATATAATAATAAATATTGTGATATTTTGTGAATTTAAAAATATTTATGTGATATACTGTAAATTATGTTTATTAACATGTAGGGGTATTTTGGTCTTAAAAAATTCTGGGTTAGTAATATGTGGTATATGAATTAAAATTACAGAAAATTACATCGCCCACCCATGACGTTTGATGAAATTACACACCCCACCCACGAGGTTTCAAAAATTACTTTGCCCACCCATGTGATTTCCTCTATTTTACATACAACAACTTTTCTAATATTTGATCAACTTAAAAGATGCTTAAATGTTGTCCAAAACTAATAAAACTTTACATGGATGATGATAAGGTATTGTATTTTTGTCCAACGTCAAATCTAAAGTTTTTAAAGCTCATATATGACCTGTGGGACCCAATGAAAACACATTGACATGTCACATGTTTCATTGGGTCCCACGGATCACATATGAGCTTAAAAAACTTTAGAGTTCACGCTAGATTAAAATATAACACCTTAGCATCATTCATGTAAAGTTTCATCAATTTTGGACAACATTTAAGCATCTTTTAAGTTGATCAAATATTAGAAAAGTTGTCAGATGTAAAATAGAGGAAACCACATGGGTGGGCAAAGTAATTTTGAAACCTCATAGGTGGGATGTGTAATTTCATCAAACGTCATGGGTGGGCGATGTAATTTTTCCTTAAAATTATTTTTTGTGGTATATGAAATTTCTTTTTAAAATTATGATTTTTTATAAATTAATAAATTTTTTAATAATATCTCGTGAATTTTCAATAGAAGATAGTATATATAAATATATAAAAGTGAGGCACAAAGTGTATAACTATGAGAATAGAGTGAGGGCCACCAGCTACAATATTTTTTTTTAAAAAAAACATCTCATTTATACTGTCTCCTAACTGTTCAACTAACATGGCTGGCTAAAAAGAGTTAAGTTAAACAAGAAAAATTAAATAATTAGAGTACAACGAACGGGGTTATTGTCAACAAAAAAAACAACAACAACGAACGGGGTAACTTAAAATATGAGATCATTTCTAGGCCTAGCTGACGTCCAAGTTTACACTAACTTGATTAAATATATATATAATATAAGACACTGTTTCACTAGCTATGAATATAAATAATTGATTGACAATCATCGCCCTAGAGTAAAAATAAGGTAATGATATCTATATAATGAAAGGAGGTTATTCAAAGGAGATACATAGGAGTTTATATATCAAACATGTAGGGAAATTGCCATCATAGTTAATCGGTAGTTATTTATTCTAAAGGTTACTGATTTTGTATATTAATATTTTTTGGTTATAATTGTACTACCATGTTATGGCACATTGTAAAAAAATTCATGTGGTAGCTATATGACTCTGATAGGTGTTCTAGGAACACGTCTAAGGGTAGATCTAATAAGGCCATAGGGAAGAGACAAGTAGGATTTAGCAAGTTTTCACGTATTAGCAAGATGGCCACTTGGGCAAAAGAAGCTATCTACGGCTAAGTGCTGATGTGCTTCATTGGCTTGTAAGGTTGTAGGCTTGGATAGGTACGAAGGTTTTATGTTTTCGTTATTTGAGGATCTCTGTATTTCTGCCCTTGTGGCAATTTGGGCCCTGTGCCTATAATTATAACAAAAAAATCAACTACCAGTAGTTTTATGTATCAGTAGCAATATCCTTCGCTCCTTCAATTGCTACTGGTAGTTGATGTTAATTCAAACGTGGTTTCCATTGTGCCACTATCAACTTGTAAGCAAAATTGCTACCGTACTCAAATTGGTAGTTATTTAATCAAAAGGCTACTGATTTTGTATGCTGAAAAATTCTTGGTTGAATTGTGACACCATGGTATGGCTGCTACCATCTTATGGCTACCGATGAATTGCTACTACACATATATATTGGTATCTAAATTGAAAAATTACTACTGATTTTTTATGTTAAGTAACTAAACTTTTAGCCAGTAGCTAAATGTCTACTATCTTACAAGATTTCTACCATCAATAGTAGCTATTTTATCTTTTATTCCGGTAGTTTTAGTAAACGTAAATTTTGCTACCAATTAAATATCGGTAGCTAAATTAATGAATTGCTACTACTTGGTTGATGCTAATTCAATCATGATAGCTATTATACTACTATTTGAGCAACGGTAGCAAAAAAATTATAATCAATAGCTAACTGACTACTGTCTTAAAAGTTTCTACGACCATGTAGATAAGTGAAATTATGAAATTGCTACTAACACTTGATTATGGTTGCTATTATGCAACTATTTTGGTTATGATAACAAATATTTTTAATATGTAGCTAAATTACTACTATTTTAATTTTCAAAATTGCTACTGACTAATAATGCTGTTGAAATTTCAATTGATATTATGCTAGAATATGAGAAATGATAGCTAATTCGTAAGCGTTTATAAAATTATTATTGTCTTATAACTTAAACATGTGATTACTACATAATTCATAATACTAACCTATATTGTTGTTGCCATAGTGGATATATTATCTTCTTATGTAAATATTTTATTTTATTATAGTTTTTTCAATAATACATTTAGTATATTTTACTTCTTACCTTTTAGTTATCGAAATTTTAAAAAGAACTTTAAGTAAACAAAAATTGTCTAATTCGTGAAAATTAATTAAAACTACGTACCACTACGAGAATTTATTTATCATATAAGATATATGTAACGCAATATATTTTGACACTTATATTATTTTTAATTTTCAAAGTATCACACGTATTAATACGGCGTGGCTTAGTCTGACCTAGATCTATTTTATTAATTTTTACATATCCAATGTTTGATCATATCTCGGCAAATTTTTTTATTTATATTTAGAGTATCAAACATTCAATATATACAAGTATTCATATATGTCCCGAATAACTATCACAACCCAATGGTTAAGGTAATATCTATTCAGCTCACACGTCACAGGATCGATTTCTGATATGTGCTAAGGTGGTCAGCAATGATATATCCATACATCGCGGGTTTGATCCCCAAGTCAATCGGGTGGTTTCTCTTGCAGTAGTGAGATATCCAATAAGAACAGTTACGAAGGCTCTTCCTATTGGTGGGAATACCAAGCCAATCACAAATATGCCAACAAATCATGTTGGAGTACCTGCAATGGAAAAAGAGATGGTGGCTAGTCTCTGGAACGTGCTCAAGAGTCAACATCTATTAGCGAGGCAGATGCCCCAAGAATCAGAGATGAACCCACATTGCTTAATCCACCGGTTTCTAGCGTGGAAGATAGATTTCTAGTTGTAATGGTCATCTCATCCAGTTTTGACTATCCATAAGTTATGCCTCGCCAGGAATATGTTATGGATCCAATGAATCCATTGACACTTGGAATTATTAATAATGAAGGAGATACATAATTTTAAACATAAAATATTTGTTTCTGGATATCCTTCCACCCAAACCCTTCATTCTTCTTGATGGCAGTGATCGAACTAATCGGTGTCAAAAATCATTCTTATACGGCCACTATCTTAGTATAGTATTCTCCCAAACAGTCTGCATCCACATATCCCAGTGATATTTTACAGAAAGAGAATCATAACATTCTTTATTTTCGAGATAGGGTAAAATAATATACCAAAAGTCAAATTCGAAGTACGTAGAAGGATTATCTCAATCAAGTGAGATAGCAAATAGTTAACGTCATAAACTAATAACATGTATCAGGCCACATTGAGTCGGCTGCAAGTGCAGGTGCATAACAGAACAAAAAACAACTTTTTATCTGAGGAAGAGAACAAAATAGAACTTAACGACGTCACCTCAGAATGTGATGCATGTTTTGATTTATACAATCGAAATGTGAAGATTGCAGTAAATAGTTTTTGTAGAGTAAAGGAGATATAGAACTTAATTCGATACTTTCTGTTCTTGTAGCAATTTTGTCATTCTTGATGCTAATTATCGTTTTTATGTATGCTTCATGGTGTATATAGTAACATGCATGTTGATAAGCATAAGTTATTAATTTAACTTGTTATCCATAGTTCAAACTCCATCACCTCTTCTTCAATTTTAAAACTCATTGCTTTAGCCTACACTATGTTACGATGTTTGAATTTTTTTTCATATATGATGTATGTGGAACTCGACAATGAATTTAAACTTGTTTAGTTGTGTTAAAAAAAATATTGGAGTACGTCCAGCCCACATGCTTGCGGCCCACTTCATTAGTCTAGTATTTTTATTTTAGCTTGAGTTAGTTTTGAAATTAGAGCTGATCAACTCGGCGAACGGGTCGGGTTCGGACCGCGCTAGACATAAATTTTCAGTCCAATCGGGTCAAGTGTTTAGTCCAAACCCGCCCAATCTTGCCAATCACCTAAACCCAACCCACCCACCTACAAAAATGCTCATGTCATAGCCCGGCCCGCCCTCCCAGCCCACTTTTAGCTCAAATTTATCTAATTAGTAACATAGATTTTAAAGTATAGATACATAGTATAGAATTTGAAGAGTGTGCACGACACAAAACAAATTTTATAAGACGAAGAGTATGCGGTCCATTCAGTTGAATAATTACTACTATACTATTGTAAGTATTTTATTATTTTTATTTACATATTTACAATAACATATACTAATGTAAGATGTATTATGACATTCGGGCTGGGCCGGGCCATCAACTGGGCAAAATATTTAGTCATAACCCGGCCAAAAAAATTCAAGCTTTTTTTTTTGTCCAAACCCGCCCAGTTATTTTTTCTACCCATATCTAGTGGTGTAATATACGGGTCGGGCCAGGCTGGACGGTTGGGCTATCCTGATTATCATCGGCTCTAGTTTTCATATCTGTTTTAAGTTAGTCTAGATACTTACGGAGTAGTTTAGATTTTATTCTTGTTTAACTTTTATCTATATAAGTAGTCAGGGAAAGCAAATGATGTATGTAAATATTACGAGATTTTATTCAAACACATATACTAATTACGTCTTCTACATGTTGTTCCTTCTCGTCTTTCGCTTCTCTCGGCTCCAGTTTCTGCAAATTCACACACACAAAATTGTTAAAAAAAATGCCCGTTTAGTTGTTTTATAGCATCTTTTTAGTTGTTATTTTTATTTCTACTTTTTGGCAACTAAATTAAAATTGTGAGTTTTACACGCACCAAACACGGCGCGGATTTGGTGACCCAAGGTAAATGTCCGTCGCTGACGGACTGTTTTTTTTTTTTAAAAAAAAATTCAGCATAGTAAAAATACTGATACGCGTGTGTTCCTGAACACTTTGCCCCTCTTTTTTTTTATTTATGGCTAATAGCATGTTTCTCTTTAAATTTAAATTGATTCATACAAAACTTTGAATTTTTTTTTCCTCCACCATTCTTTTTCATCTCCACGGTACGTAGTGAAAAATTACATACAATTTTTATATGGTTATTATATATAAATAGATATATATGACTATTAAATAATATTTTATTAATTCTATAACATTTATTATAATTATATAAATATATAACAAATTTAAACATATAATAATTCAAACTTAAATTCCTAAATTAGACTTACTACATTTTAAAAAAGTTCAATTAGTGTAGAAAGCATTAAATTAAATAATTTTATTCTTTATTAATTAAGTAAGTGCCACATATAAAAAAATCGATCTTGAAATACTAAGTATAGAAAGCACTAAATTAAATAATTTTATTCTTTTATTAATTAAGTAAGTGCCACACAATGTGATATTAAGTATAAAAAAAAGGTCAAAGAACTAAAGCCTTATATATTTCAAGTAAAATACAATTAGCTAAATCGCATGACTTACCTACATCCATATACTTTGCCTTAATGGAATAATTCGTCAACTATACAAACTTTTACATGAATATATACATGTATATATGACTATTGTATTATAAATTTAATCTTATAATATTATTTATTTATACATATATATATGTAAATAATGGAGCATATATCAATTCAAAATATATGTCTTAATCAACTGAATAAAATTAAAAAATTACTAATATAAATACACTAAGATAATATTTATATTTTTTCCAAATTAAAAAAGTGACATATAATGTTTTTTATGTGTGAAAAAATTGAGTATACATCATGATCCATATACACAATGATTCGAGAAAAACGAGCAAAGAACAAGGTATATAACCATTAGTATCATCTTTTTTAAATAGTGATGAAAACGATTATAGAAGATTGTGTACATGTTTCTAATCATGAGTGGAAACGTATATAAATTATCGTGAGTACGTAAGAACCAAGGTTAACAACTACATAAAATCATCTCAAACTATTCAGTTTATCGTTTCCAAACGTTTATAGCCTTCAGGTTTATCAATTAGTCAAGCTCTATAATCTAATAAATGGTAAGAATAAGAATGATCAAATGAAATATATATAACAGTTAGTGTCATCTTTTTTAAAATAGTGATGGAAACGATTATATGAGGTTGTGTACATGTTTATAATCATCAGTGGAAACGTTTATAAATTATCGTAGATACATAAAAACCAAGGTTAGTAAGTACGTAAAATCGACTCCAATAACTCAGTTTATTGTTTCCAAAATAACCTTCAGGTTTATCAATAACTCAAGCTTTGAAAAATGATAAATGTTAAAGAAAAATATATTCTTATACACAATGTGCGATAAGAATGGCCAAAGGAAACGATATATAACAGTTAGTGTCACATTTTTTTAAAATAGTAATGGAAACGATTATAGGAGGGTGCGTACATGTTTCTAATCATCCGTGGAAACGTTTTTTAATCAGCATGGATACATAAAAACCAAGGTTAATGAATACGTAAAATCGATTCCAATAACTTAGTTTATTGTTTCCAACATAACATTCAGGTTTATCAATCACTCAAGATTTGAAAACTGATAAATGGTAAACAAAAATATATTCTTATACACAATGTAGGATAAGAATGACCAAAGGAAACGATATATAACAGTTAGTGTCACTTTTTTTAAAAATAGTGATGGAGACGATTATAGGAGGGTGTGTACATGTTTCTAATCATCCGTGGAAATGTTTTTAAATCAGCATGGATACATAAAAACCAAGGTTAATGAATACGTAAAATCGACTCCAATAACTCAGATTATTGTTTCCAAAATAACCTTCAGGTTTATCAATCACTCAAGCTTTGAAAAATGATAAATGGTTAAATAAAAATATATTCTTATACACAATGTGCGATAAGAATGGCCAAAGGAAACGATGTATAACAGTTAGTGTCACATTTTTTAAAATAGTAATGGAAACGATTATAGGAGGGTGCGTACATGTTTCCAATCATCCGTGGAAACGTTTTTTAATCAGCATGGATACATAAAAACCAAGGTTAATGAATACGTAAAATCGATTCCAATAACTTAGTTTATTGTTTCCAAAATAACATTCAGGTTTATCAATCACTCAAGATTTGAAAACTGATAAATGGTAAACAAAAATATATTCTTATACACAATGTTGGATAAGAATGACCAAAGGAAACGATATATAACAGTTAGTGTCACCTTTTTTTAAAATAGTGATGGAAACGATTATAGGAGGGTGTGTACATGTTTCTAATCATCCGTCGAAACATTTTTAAATCAGCATGGATACATAAAAACCAAGGTTAATGAATACGTAAAATTGATTCCAATAACTTAGTTTATTGTTTCCAAAATAACCTTCAGGTTTATCAATCACTCAAGCTTTGAAAACTGATAAATGGTAAAGAAAAATATATTCTTATACACAATGTGCGATAAGAATGACCAAAGGAAATGATATATAACAGTTAGTGTCACCTTTTTTAAAATAGTGATGGAAACGATTATAGGAGGGTGTGTACATGTTTCTAATCATCCGTGGAAACGTTTTAAATCAGCATGGATACATAAAAACCAAGGTTATTGAATACGTAAAATCGATTCCAATACCTTAGTTTATTGTTTCCAAAATAACCTTCAGGTTTATCAATCACTCAAGCTTTGAAAACTGATAAATGATAAAGAAAAATATATTCTTATACACAATGTGCGACAAGAACAACCAATGGAAACGATATATAACAGTTAGTGTCACTTTTCTTAAATTAATGATGGAAACGATTATAGGAGGTTGTGTCCATATTTCTAATCATCCGTGGAAACGTTTATAAATTATTGTGGATACATAAAAACCAAGGTTAATGAATACGTAAAATCTACTCCAATAACTCAGTTTATTGTTTCCAAAATAACATTTAGGTTCATCAATCAGTTAAGCTTTGTAAACATATAAATGGTAAAAAAAATATTCTTATACACAATTATGCGATAAGAACGACCAAAGGAAACGATATACATTCTCATAATTGAACATGTACATTCTCATATTTGAACATGTACATCGTCACAAGAAAAAAATTAAATGGAATAAAGACGTGGATCGGAATTAAAAATGACAAATAAAGAGACATAATTCAACTACTCAAATTAAGATTTTAAAAAATATATTGAATGGCCACGATCAGGTTCGTTTCTAGACCGAAATATTCTATCCATCATGAAAGCTTCGACGCTATTTTAATGGGTGGTTTAAATAGTTTTTTGAATTTTTTATCAACCAATTAATTTTTATTTTTACAACAAGAAAGTTAATACATAAATCTAATTTGGCTACATAAATAGTTTTACAATTATATTAATTGCTAAAACAAAAAATTAGAAAAAAAAGAAAGCAAAGCAGTCCACGCATCAAACATGCTCCCGTATTTTCATTGTCCTATTTTTTTTTTGGGAACTATCAGAGATCAACGCGCGTCACCAACACAATAGCATGGAACTGGGTCTGAATAAAAAAAGAGTAAAGTAATTGAACAGAGATTAAAGTAACTGAACGGTTGCGATTAATACCGTCGGTGACGGAAATTCTGTGTCCGTCACGAAATCTTCTCCGACCAAACACACAACATGATAAGGCAAAAACACATCAAAATTAAACCATGCATAGTTGAAACTAGGGGTGACAATTTTTACCCAACCCGATAATCCGACCCATACCCAACCCGAAAATAGCGGGTTGGGTCACGATTATTGACCCATTTAATTATTGGGTCGGGTATGGATTACCTATTAAATTTTTGGGTTGGGTATGGGTTCAAAGTCCTTACCCATAGTCAACCCGATCCGTTTATTTTATTTTATTAAAAATATATAAATAAATAATTAGATAAAAATATAAATATATTACTAAGTAAGTGCTAACCTACTATTAGTATAATACAGATTATGTAGTATCTTTTTATGAGAGGTTGTTTTCTTTGATAAACTACTTTGTTGTATTTCCTTAAAAAATATAAAAAAACTAAACAAAGATCTGTCATATTGATTCTACTTTCTTTGCCTATTCCATCCCTATCTTCACATGTGAAATCCTGATCCTCCAAATTTTTCTGCTATCACCATTCCAAAGTGTTTTGAGGTAGCAACAAACAAAGGATTTGACATATCGATGCTACTTTCTTTGCCTTTGCCTGTAGCGATCGATTTCAGGATTTCCTCGATGCTTCTTGACGATGCCATTCTAGAGATCAAAAAAGGAAAGCCAAGTTTTGAGGTAGCAACACACATGGATAGTCTTAGGTTTACCTTTTTAGTGTTCAAGCTTGGGTCCAAGCTCCAAGTCCCCTTCTCTAATGCTAACAACCTTCACCGGCGTCTAAAGCAGTGTAACAACATACACATCATAATTACTAGTTCATTCCAAACTTCACACCATTCACATCGCATATCTAAGCCTTGGAGCTCACAAATTGCTCCTAACTCATTACTAATCCTTTTTATATACTCATTTAATGTCATTCAAGCTTTAAAACCACAATAATAACTTCATAACCAGAAAACTCCAATTTTCATTTTCAAATTCGTCCATAGACAGCCATGGGAATAACTCAAAATTCAACTTTCACCAAAACCCACAATAAGTGGTTCAAACTCAAGGTTTTGACATAATATAAAGATTTAATGAAGGCCTTAAACCTAAAAACAAGTTTAAGAGTGTGAAATCAACAAAATCTTACCAGATATGAATAGTATCAATGGTGGAGAAGAAGATGGAGGTCTTTAGCACAAAATGAAGCTTGAAGAAGAAGGAAATCATCTGTAGTTGTCAACAACCATTACTAATCAACTTTGGATGAAGATTTGGAGTGGAAAGATGAAGAAAGCAAGGTTTCTCTTTGCTGGTGGTGATTTTGGTCATGCTCAATAGAGGGAAGTGGCTGGAGTGAAACGTGAAAGAAAAATGAAAAGGAGAGTGAGAGAGAGAGAGAGAAAGAGAGAGAAAGAAGGGTTTAAGTGATGATGAATAGGCATGTGACTTGCACATGCCTTCAATTTATCTTTAGGTAATTAAAACAAGGCCCCTCAAACTATTTAGAATATCATTTAAACCCATCTTTAAAATTCCAGAATTTTCCATAAATGGACAAGACACAGTTTTTGCCATTTTAGGCAAAAACGTGCTTTAAGCCTTTAAATCTCCAAACTTAACCAAAACTTGACTTTTCTTTTCAAATCTCTTCTCCATCATTCAAATAGCTTTAAAAGTATCTATTTAGAGGTTATAAATGATCTTTTAACCTCAAGGTATTTCAAACCACACAAAATGACCAAAATGCTCCTTAAGGCCAAACTGTGTCTTAAGGAAATTCCTTCTCAACTTTTGAGCTCCTGGCTCTATTAATACTTTCAAAACTATTATTAAACACATAGGTGAGGTTAAACTCGCTAATATAAATTTTATTAAATCAGGGTATTTCAAATTGAGTGTGCTTGAAGCTTACTTGAAGATCGAAGTTCTAATTTGAAACGATATAAATGATCATTAGACTTGACTGGGTATTGTGATGGGATATATTCATAGGATATCTGTTTAAGGTCACTTGAGTGGTAGGGATGTACATTAGCTAACCCCGAGAGGTTCTGTTTTTTTTTTGTTATTAAACTAGTCATCTTGTGAGCTTGCTTTTTTTTTCGGTCCTAAGAACCGATTATATTATCATCCACAAACCAACCCACATGCAATCAAACTAGGATTTTTTTCTTCTGAAGATAAGACATATATTAAGATAAAGAGGTAGATTAAAATCCTAACTTCCATTAGAACCTTACTTAGATAGCAAAAATACACATCAAGATCATAAAGACTAAGATGTGACAAACCAACCATAATCACACCATCCGTAAAACCAACTAGAATTATGCAGACATCTCTGTAGCCATCGCTGAAGGTCGAGGCACCACATCCAAGACTAAAGATCTTTAGCACGCCTAGAAAGGACACCCAACTGAGGTCAATCCTATCCCGAGGGATGATTGCCTATCCACCGACCAGAAAAGCATCCATTTGATAGGAGTGCAAATATAAGATTCTTCCTAGACCAAGCCGTGGAAGACCCGCAATGATGCTCCAACGATGGGGACCAAGTACCATTCCAACCTAAACAGACGCAAACCAATCTCGTGCCCAAGCTAAGAATTACTTCTAGAATACTACAAGATTGCAATAAAAGGGAAATGCCACAAGACATGATAGTTCATTCTTATTAGTGAAAATGAAAATTTAGAAAGGGCTAGATCTCATATTTGACAACCCAAAATGGACATGCAACTCTAGATCTGCACCATACCTAGACGGAGCAAGTCGGAAGAAGCTTGATCTGAGAAGCCGAATATGAGATGTGGTGTCACCTGCGGGGCGGCAAATACGATGATGAGGCGGGGCGATGATGATGGTAGCAAGGAGGTGGAGCAAGGCTGGAAGCGAGGTAAACCCAATTCCGACTTTACACCAAAAGCACAAAAAATTATGCTCAACTTGAAGCTCTTGGCGAGATCTACGTGTTGGTAGCTAGCAAAAAGTAAATTATTTGAGGATTCAGGAGAATTTAAAGGCTGAAGTTGATGAAATGAGCTAAGAAAGGAAAAATATGGTAGAAGGAAAGAGGTGTATCCCCCATCGCCGTTAGAGCTTCTCTCTCCTTGCTACATGAGGGAACCATATACATGACAAATTGAACGACAATGAGACTAGGATCATGGATAACTGAACTGAGCAAGTACTATATGCTGCCTAATCCAACATGGGATGCTGCGTGAGTAGCTTGCAAGCCACAGGTGAAACTTACCAAGATCACCAAATCCCAAGAGCAGGACAATACCAAGCAACCAAATAAATCCTCACTGACACTAACTGCTGTACAGTGGAACAAAGGATTAGTCCAGAGAGTAAAATTATTACAAACAAAACATCAAAATATCCTCATTGGTTGCAACCTACAGAAAGTTAGAGCGTGGGCGAACAAGAACTAGGTCAGGTGCCGATCGTTGCAAGGGATCACAATCAGCGAAATCTCCTGCGGGTGGGAACAGAGCTGGACAGAGAAGTGACCTTCCCTTTTTTTTCTCTGGTTCTGCAGAGTGTGAGTGCCTAGCTCCTTCATGGAACCCTTTAAAGACCCGCTGATCTAGGGACCTCTTACACAAACTAGCCTAAATCACAATCTCTTCAGCCTTTTTACATTTCATACGACTGTGAGATCTGCTAGAATCCTTAGAAGAAGTAGTTAATAAAGATCCTCTCACATGTGAACCCGATTGGCTCTTATCACCCGCCACCTCTCCTTCCCTGCCTAGAGCATGATCAAGGCTAGCATTATCATTCATCTTTTCCAGTCTACAAGTTGTTATCCAAGCACTTTCTTTTAGAGCCGCGAAAGAATGTTGACTAGGCCTTATCGATTGAGCCTTTAGCCAAGATCCGCACGAAGAAGTTACTTCTGCCAATGTCACTTGAACGGGACAATCTTTTGACGTGAAAAGTCCACATTGAAAACAAATCGATGGCATTCTCTCATAGGTAATTAGAAGGACTTTAGGTTGGTCAACCACTTTTATAGAGATACATTTGAGAACTGGATTTTTGACATAGAAAAGGGCTTTAACCCGCATAAATTCACCACTGGTTTGGTCCTCATCCTCTCCTTAGTTAAGAAAACAACCCAAACGATTTCCTAATCTCCTTGCCATCTCCTTATGCTGATAGGCAAATGGAACATCATGCACTCTAGCCCACATCGTGAACTTGTTGAAATTGTGTTCGCGAGGCCGTTCTTATCAAATAATTGGAAACCAAGCAAGAATTATCAAAGCACTAAGGCCCCTTTGAAAAAATAGCATGCAAGGAGTATCTTCTTAAAATCACCTTCCAATTACCAAGCTCTTGCTAGCGAAGCTTCTAAAGCTTTAATATCCGGCGGCTAGCAGTAAAGGATTCACACAAGACAAGAGGCATCTACTATACGATTGTGGCACGGAAAGCTCTTCAAAGCCGCCTACATCCATCTGCTCACCATCATCCTTTGTGAAAGCTAGGGTAGCACAACACATAACAAGATCCTCAGTCGTAACTTCCTCAAAGCCTTCAGCCATTAGTAAGATATGAGGAAGAGAAAGAAGGAAGAGCAAGAAAAGAAAGAGACTGGGGAACGATCAGATGGATGTTTTGGAGGTTGGACGGAGAAAACAAAGCGGAAAAGATTTATTACTTAGGTGCATACGAAAGCCATCATTAAAGATGGTAAAGGGTGGAGCAACCAAAGAGGCAATATGAACGACATAGTAATGAGCTATTCTTCTGCCGAAGGAAGTCGCATTATGTTGAGTACCTTAAAAGACTTAAATTAGGGGGATACTTATATACAATATCTTGCGGCCCTCATATTCAACATTTAACAAGCAAGTATTTAAGATCGGATGTTAAGCACGAGACGAGAATGTCAAACTCTCTTTAAGTGGTGAGTATATAATAGTATAAAGTCTCACATTGGAAGATAGAGAAGCATCATGAAGAAATATATATATATATAAGTTGAACAGTTTCCAAGTCTTCCAACTTTAGGTTCAGATGTAAAAAAATCCTCTATTAAAGGGAATAATTAATTTTCAAACCCAAGAAGTTTAGAAGTTAGGCACAACCAACAAAAAAAAAACACAACGGCATCCCAATGACAGAAGAGCAATAAAAAGAGGGATACAAAAAAATCAAGGAGGGGAGAATATTGATGAAGATCAATGGACTTTGACTCGCTCCAGATAATGGATTAGATCTAGAACTTGAAGTCAGACATGATCCTTGTGAACATAGTCGATAGCATGTTCTAATTTACTAACTCAGTTTTATCATGTTGTTAATTAGTTATTATATTCATCTTCTAAAACGTCGCAAACCCTATGGGCTTGTAAATCGAACATACGAATAATAGTTAGCCAGCCTTAGCAATAAATAGCTATCAAATTCCTCTCACATAATAAATCTCATAGACAACTCCCAAAATTTTACAGAAATAGAAGTATTCTTCAGTAGCTATGCATAATAACATAGATCTACCGTTCATGGAAGTTCATAGAGAATGGCTACATAGTTCTGTAAGCTCGTGATGTGAAGAATCATCAGAAGATTCAGTAAGAGACTGGTAGAGAAGAGAAACAAGACATAATGATTTCAGAAGAAAATTTTGTTATCAGTCTTTATTGATAATTTGAAAATACATCTGATATGTTCAACAGTTTGAACAATCACTAACACGTCTAAACCTAAACTTCTCGTTGAGATTTCTCAACAATATTTTCTCTCTCAAAAGCTCTATCTTTTTACCGTGAAAGTCTCACATTTTCTGTTGTTTTTTTGTACATTTATACTAATGGAGTGTCTAACTAAGTCCTAAAGAAAGAACAAAAAAAACTTTATCTAAAACTAATATAAATTACACATAAAAGATCCTAAAATATGTACTAGAATAACATTGATTATTCCGACTAAATATCTTCAACAACTTCTGGATAAAATCATTGTTAAGCTAATGCTCGGTTAATAAATTTGTTAAGATTCTTTTACTGAGACTGGTGCGATGGTTGTTGAGATATTTGTGGCGAGACTCAGACTAACACCTTTGTCACATCAAAAACCTAATGTAAATAAACATTTATAATTTCCTCATCTTTTCATGTGAGCCAACCTCTATGAGATAATATTGGATTACCCTTAAAGATGTGCATCCCCCCTGAAGATGGTAGAACCAACAACACTTGAAAATAGCATGCAAGATCATTAAAATGACATTTTTATACAAATTCATGCATAGGAACTCATAAAATAAGTATAGGAAGACCATGGAAAAAGGCGGTGAATTGACATGAAAAAAAGTGGTAGGGTCAAGCTGACTGTAGTAATCAAAGACAAAAGATCAGCGCTGACACTAGTAGAAATTCCCTCCTTTCTCTTCTTGCTGCTGTCCCTCAGTCCTTCTCCGCTAAAACAAGAGCACACTCGTTATCTAAAGATGGCAAAAGATTTATCAATAAGATATTTCCTTTGACATTAACAAAGCTTTCATTGAGCCCTATCAGGAAATCCAATAGTCTCTCCTCTTCAAACATTCTCTATAACTTGTTCGATTGTCCGTAATTATAACATTTGCAAATGGAATAAGTAACAACTGAACCGATTTCATCCCACATCTCTTTCCATTTCGCATAGTATTAACTTACTGTTTCATTTTCTTGCATCAGATAAACAATATCTTGCTTAAGATTGAATCTCCTTGTGTCATCGATTTGATCGTAGGTAGCGAGCAAACTATCATAGATTTCTTTGGCTGTAAGCAGATATACAAGACTCACAAATCTCCTTCTCTAGCACATTCAATAGCCAAGATATCACAAGGGTATTACAGTGATCCCACGCTCTCTCTTCCTTTACATTAGTCGTCAATCTCGTCAAGGTGTCGTCTACGATCCCAACCTTGTTCTTTGTTCTCAGCAAGATTAGAATAGTCCTTTTCCACATGTGAAATCCTGATCCTGTAAAATTTTCTGCTATCACCATTCCAAACTGTTCTGAGGTAGCAACAAACAAAGGATTTGACATATCGATGCTACTTTCTTTGCCTTTGCTTGTAGCGATGGATTTCACGATTTCCTTGATGCTTCTTGACGATGCCATTCTAGAGATCAAAAAGGAAAGCCAAGCTTTGATACCATGTCGAAGCTAGAGGATCTAACACTGAATATCGAACCCAAGAGAGCAACAACAATCGGTTGGGAAAGACTATGAATACTTCTAATTGAATAGAATAGAACAGAGAGAGGAACAACCCAGAATAGGATGCAGAGAATGTTAGGGAAATGAACATCGTCCCTATCGTCGTTCTCGATTCTCCCTCATCGCACTCAAATTCCTTCGCCCGATTTCCCTCTCTCGATTTCGATTCTTCCTCAGCTCTTTCAACATGGTATCAGAGCAGTGACGGTTGATTCCATTCACCGCTGCAATGTCGACGCCACTCAGTGAAGAGGAAGAAGACGAATCTTCCGAAGATGAGGAAGAATCGTCTGAAACCGAGGAGGAAGATCTTACCGCCAGCAAGAAAAAAGGAAGGAGGCGCTACGATTCAGATCCTCTATTCGTGTCAAACTCTGAAACTCCTGGAGCGCAATTAACCGCTGTCAAATTCGACGGAAAGAAGGGTTTTCAAAACTGGAGGAAGAAGGTGGAGATCTCTCTGTTAGCTAAGAACAAAATTAAGCTAATAGATGGCACCTTGAGGAAATCTAAAGTCCCGAAGAGCCGACGCGACGCCTGGGATAGGTGCGACGGCCTGGTCAGGTCTTGGATCCTCGCCTCAGTCGAAACCTCCATAGGAGACAGTCTTGTTTCTTGTTCAACCTCGTATGACATGTGGAAGCGCCTCGTCAGGAGATTCGATCAACTTGACGGTACGAAACTCTTTGAGCTTAACCGTGAATTATCTAGACTTGAGCAAGGGGATTGTAGCGTCTCTGAATATTTTACCAAGCTTACTAGTTTGTGGGATGACATTTCCGCTATGTCGAATGTTACTTCCTGCGTCTGTGGATATAGTGAAAAAATAGCAAAACAGTCTGAAAATCAGAAACTCTTTCAGTTTCTTCTGGGACTGCGTGAGGATTTTGTGAATGTTAGAGGCAACATCCTCATGAAGAAACCTCTCCCCAGTTTAGATTCAGCTTACGCTATTATCCTTCAAGAGGAAAGACAGCGGGGTAATGGGAAAAATTCAAGAGATAGTCTGGATGTCTCCTTCGCCAACAGCACCAGCAAAACAGGGAACAAATTTGGCAAAGCAAGAAGAGATAAAGACCTCTCCAGTAAGAAATCCTTGCTTTGCTCTCACTGTGGCAAAACAGGTCACTTGAAGACCGGATGTTTTGAACTGTGTGGGTATCCCGACTGGTGGAAAGGTCCGAAGGGTAATGTCTCTGTGAACTTTGCTGATAAAAAGGAGGAGAGCATCAAAGGTTTGTCGAGTTCAAACCTTGATAAATTGAAGAAACTTTGCATTCTCCTTGAGCAAACTGAGAAGATTCCTGAGAAGATGGCCTCCAGCAGCAATGTATTTCCCATCAGAAACGAATCAAGCTTTGCAGGTAATATCCTTCCTAATAAATCTGGTTATAGATCTTTTAATCAACCTTGGCTGTTAGATTCAGGTGCTAGTGAACACTTGACTGGTAATGATCTGTTGTTTAATGATCAGAGGTGTTTTTCTAATATTCGTCATGTGACCATGCCTAATGGGCAGCTTGAAACAATTAGCACTATGGGATCTGTTCGATTAGCTAACAATTTCTGTCTTAAGAATGTGCTTCACGTCCCTAGTTTCAAGCTGTCTCTTGCTTCTGTTTGCAGAATAACTGAACAAAATAAGTGTGTTGTTTCCTTCGATTCTGATTACTGCTATTTGCAGGACCTTACTTGGAAGAATAAACAGAAGGTTGGATATCAGCGTGATGGTTTATATTTTTTAGATGTTAATCTGTTGCATAAAGTTTCTGGTGACTGTAAATACAGTGATACATGTCATGTTTCTGGTAATGCTTGTAATACAAATGTCTTGAGATGGCATAGGAGAATAGGCCATCCTCCTGTAGAAAAAATGATACGGATGGGCATTATAAACAAACATGATGTTTCTGATGATTTTATCTGTGACATATGTTTTAGAGCTAAGGGTCACCGCTTGCCTTTCTCTCATTCTAAGAATAAATCCCAAAATTGTTTTGATCTTATTCATATTGATACTTGGGGTCCTTGCTCTACTAGTAATCATGATGGTTGCCGTTTTTTTCTCACTATTGTAGATGATGCTAGTAGATGCACTTGGGTTATTCTTATGAAAACTAAATCGGATGCCTCTCAACATATACAAAATTTCATTAACATGGTTGAGCGACAATTTAACAAGTTGGTTAAAATTGTGCGCTCAGATAATGCGTATGAATTAGGGACATCCAAATTTTTACAAGATTTTTTTCATAAGAAAGGTATTATACATCAGACGACATGCGTGTATACTCCCCAACAAAACGGAATTGTCGAAAGGAAGCATCGATATTTGCTTGAAACCGCTCGTGCTTTATTTTTTCAATCCGGTCTTGATATTACTTATTGGGGAGAAAGCATTCTAATGGCCACTTTTCTTATCAATAGACTACCGTCTTCTACTTTAAATGGATTGTCTCCCTATGAGTACTTATATGGTTCTTCTCCTAACTTGAACAATATTAGAACTTTTGGATCTTTAGTATATCATACAGGGCCGGCAATCCACAAAACCAAATTTGACGACAGAGGGCATCAAGGCGTTTACCTTGGGCCGGGCATTTGTAAGAAGGCCATCGGATTCTTCTTCTAAAGGAAAATAAAATCATAACAAGTCGGGATGTTACTTTCTTTGAGGATATTTTCCCTTTGCAAGCTCAGCCTACCAAAAAGAATGCTACTGATGAGCTCAATTTCGCTTCCTTTCCTATTAATGTCGATGAAGATCAAGACATTTGCTATGATCGACCAAGTTCTCCCCTCAGTAGGCCCAATTCAGAAGATAGTTCTGACGCCGATGCAAATAAGACGCCAGGGCCCAATCAGACACAAACCAGTGATATTGTTTCACCAAGTCCAATGATGCGGCCCGACACTGATGATACTGGTTTTGCTGATTTCAATACCGATAAGGATCAACCAGTTTCAGACGTCGTCAACGACCAACCCAATATTCCTGTTGGGCCCGACACAGACAATGACGTCTTCACTTCCGACAATATTGTTGAAACCGATATTCCAGCTGGGCCAGACTGTCTTCGGCGGTCCGACAGAAGAAAGCACATGCCCAGTAAATTTGCTGATTATGAGTGCTACCAAACCAGCTATGACCCATTTACCCAAATTCTTTCCACTCGTCTTGATCAGCATAAACCTAATCCTTTGCCTCAATTAAACACCATTACCGATTTTGTTCCATCCCGCATCATTTGTTCTCACGTTCAAAATCAGTGTCCCCTTGAACCTTCCAATTATCAAGAAGCCATTCTATATCCCGAATGGAGAGCCGCTATGAATTCCGAACTCCAAGCCCTTGAAGACAATCACACTTGGAATCTTGTTAAACTCCCAAAAGGAAAGAGATGCATCACATGTCGATGGGTGTATCGTACTAAACACAAAGCCGATGGAACCATTGAGCGTCATAAAGCAAGATTGGTGGTGCGCGGGTTTACACAAAGAGAAGGAGAAGACTTCCATGAGACTTTCTCTCCCGTTGTCAAGATGACAACTATTCGAGTCTTAGTGAGTGTTGCCATAAAAAGACATTGGAAAATTCACCAACTCGACATCAAATGCCTTCATCCATGGCGATCTTCACGAAGAAATCTACATGAAGATTCCCGATGGTTTGACCACCAACACTAATGGATTAGTGTGCAAATTGCAAAAATCTTTATATGGTTTAAAACAAGCTTCTCGTCAATGGTACGCTAAACTTTCCACTACTCTTACTAATCTCGGTTTTGTTCTCTCAGATAACGATCATTCCTTATTCAAGTGGAAACAAGATACATCCATCCTCTTCCTTGGCGTTTATGTCGACGACATCATTTTATGTGGTAATGATGATGCCAAAATCCTTCAAGTCAAAGATATCCTTCATCAATCCTTCAAGATCAAAGATTTGGGCACTCTTACCTACTTCCTTGGGCTTGAGTTTCATCATACCTCCGACGGAGTTGGTATCACTCAAACTAAATTTGCTTCCGATCTCATCAAAGATTACAACCTCACATCCATGCGTTCTGTTGCTAGTCCCCTTGCCCTTGGCACCAAGCTCCAACTTCAAGATGGCATCCCTCTCTCTAATGCCACCAAATATCGTCGTCTCATTGGCAAGTTGAATTATCTCATCAACACCCGTCCGGACATCAATTTCAGCGTTCAACTCTTAAGTCAGTTCAACCAACAACCTTGCCAACACCATTGGGATGCCGCTATACACGTTCTCCAATACATTAAAGGGACGCTCGGTTACGGCATCTTCTTAAATAACTCCATTGATTATTCTCTATCAAACATACGCGATTCTGATTGGGCTTCATGTCCCATTCTCGCAGGTCAGTCAGTGGATTCTACATTCTTTTCGGAGGATCGCCCATCTTGGAAATCCAAGAAGCAAGCCTCGTTTCTCTTCATCCGCCGAAGCCGAGTACCGTGCCCTTCGACGTGTCACGACGGAATTGGCATGGCTTTCCCGCCTTCTCAATGAACTCGGCATCAGCAACATACTCCCATACCTTTGAAATGTGACAACAAATCGGCCGTCTACATTGCTCGCAATCCCGTTCTTCACGAGCGAACGAAGCACATCGAAATCGATGTTCATTATGTTCGGGATCAAATCAAGGCCGGACTTATTGATGTTGTCCACATTTCCAACCAGTTCCAAAAGGCCGACATGCTTACAAAGGCCTTAGCAGGAAAAGATTATCGTCAACAATTAATGACAATGGGGATGCTTAACACTTCAAACCTAGCAAAAACCTCTTTTCCCTAGGTTTGAGGGGGGTGTTAGAATTACTTGTTTTTACCCTTTTACCCTCTTTGTCCTTAATTGTTTTGTTTAGTCGTTGCTCATTAGCCGTTGCTTATTTCTCTTGTTAATCCCTATAGTTACGTTAAGCAACGGCATTATTCGCCTGCTTATATCTAGGTTGTATTTGTTCTCACATCATGAATACAAACAAACACTTTCTTTTCATTCTCGTCCCTATCGTCGTTCTCGATTCTCCCTCATCGCACTCAAATTCCTTCGCCCGATTTCCCTCTCTCGATTTCGATTCTTCCTCAGCTCTTTCAACAGTTCTTTGTTCTCAGCAAGATTAGAATAGTCCTTTTCCACATGTGAAATCCTGATCCTGTAAAATTTTCTGCTATCACCATTCCAAACTGTTCTGAGGTAGCAACAAACAAAGGATTTGACATATCGATGCTACTTTCTTTGCCTTTGCCTGTAGCGATCGATTTCAGGATTTCCTCGATGCTTCTTGAGGATGCCATTCTAGAGATCAAAAAAGGAAAGCCAAGCTTTGATACCATGTCAAAGCTAGAGGATCTAACACTGAATATCGAACCCAAGAGCAACAACTATCGATTGGGAAAGACTATGAATACTTCTCATTGAATAGAATAGAACAGAGAGAGGAACAACCCAGAATAGGATGCGCGAGAATGTTAGGGAAATGAACACAACTAAAACAATAATTAAGTAATGCAATGCTAATATGGGCCGGGTTGCTTCAAACAAGAACAGTTTATATACATTGATATATCATAGCTTGTACAATTTGACGACATTAAAAAGGGAAAAACGGAGTACAAGATGGAAGAAATACTGTAACTAACTAATATGCTGAAACCTTTGTGTAACTCTTCAAGAAAAGCAGAGAGGAGAGTAAACTGTGCATGGAAAACAAAACATATACATACAAACTCTCGATCGATTTCAAATTGTTCGATCTTCAAGAAAAGAGCGAGCTTAAGTTGCTTTGCTCTTTGTCAAAATCGTAGATCGATCGATCTTATTTTGGATTTTGATGAACACGTACGTAGAACGACGCATGACGGGTTGTTGGGTCTGAATCCATGATAATCATGATCACCAGCTAAAACTGATTGCCTCAAAATGCAAATGATCAGCCAAACCGGAAGCACACACAGCAGCTACCTCCTGCGTCATCTTGGTAGGACCACATACCAGAACTCCAATACTCGTCCCTTTACAGTCAAGTAGTATCCCTGCAACAGCAAATAATTCAAAGCTCAAGGTATTAATTTCATATGCCACTAATATATATACGCACAAGAAAGAAAGACAGATGATGATGTGAATGTGATCAAACTGTAGGCAAAGAAAAATAGCAGGCCTGGCCAACATACTCTTAATGTTAGGTCTCTCGCCGTAGTGAACAGTGGTTGATTCTGCAATCGTTTGAGCCGGAAGGCTTTCAAGTTCTATCTCCTCGTTATAGAACAATGATCCGGGAGTAGCTGTCGGAGTCGCACCTTCTAAACTGACAACACAATTGGCTTCCATCGCATTCCGCCTCTTATTCCATACCACAGCAGCAGTACATGTCACAGCCACACAGGCACAAAGGATCAACATCTGGAGGAGGGATTCAGTCGCCATGGAGAAAACTTCTTCGGTGTTATGATCGATGGGGTAGATATAGTATCGTATCATAACTCCCATTAGGAGTAAAAATCCTATGAAAGAGGAGGAGATTATTAGGGCAAGCCAGAGCCAACCGTTCTTGCCTAAGGCTGGTGTGATGGGTGAGTCTGTAGCATTGGGTTTGAACCAGATGGTTCGGATATTGGTTTCCTTTGTTGATTGATCTTCAACCTTCTCTCGTGTGACGTAGGCTTCGATCTGAAGTGGGATATTTTGATATTTTGAGAGGTCTGAACCTGAAGGCATGCCGTTGATGGGTAAGAGGAGATCAAGCATTTCAAGGTCGGCGGAGGTTTTGAAAGCAGAGATGAGAATTAGTTTTGGGATGTTTTGGTTTAGGATAGTGCGTGCGTGGATTAGCTCCCTGATTACTGAGAAGAAGGGTGTTATCCCGCTACCTCCACTCACCATTACTAGTGTGTCATGTCTTAGGAAATGTGTAGACGGAGGCCCATATGGACCTTCGATGGCAACTTCGAGACGGTCAATGGATGAAGAAGCGAGCATCTGATGAAGCTTCCTTGTCCAACTCCCTTCAACCTTGATTATAACACTCAATCTCTCTGGCTCTAAGTTGCTACTTGAACTGATGGTGAATGGATGCCATTGAAGCTTGGAAATCCCAGGCACATTGATGTACATAATGCTCGTTGGCGTGTACTTCAAACCTGCAGGTATTCAAAATAGATCCATGCATCCATCCGTGATAATAAATTACTAATTAATACTTGGTTGTATAGCTAGTAACTCTTACTCCATGTTAATTTACTTACTTTGGCTCTTGGAGAAGTTGAGTTCCAAGACTTGAGAAGAAGACAAAACCCTAGCGCAGACAGTTCGGACACGCTGACGAGACTGAAGTAACCTTAAGAACCGGTCAATCATGAAGAGAAAAAAGCCCGGTAACATCATGAAAGCGAAGGAGAAACCAATGTGAAGGACGTAGAAGAAGACGAACAAGATGTAGAGGTAGTGTGTGTAGAAGAACAGCTCGAACATTTTCCTTCTGATGCGTGGGTGTGTCGTCACCCATAATGCTAATCCCGCTAGCAATGACAGCTCTCCCGCTACATTTGAGACGTCCGTCTTTGCCCATTTCAGCATCTCACATATCTCGTTGTTGACGGCCCAGAGAAGAATGTAGCAGAACCCATGCACAGTGAAGATTATCATCACAATGTGACCTAACCAGATGTGGTACTTTACACTACCTTCTGAAGTTAACCCGAATAGAGGAAGGATTGATGATGCTCGGGTTACAGGGATGAAGAGGAAGGATAAGGCCACGTTTCCCGCTAGACCTAATCTTAGGCCAGTTCTCTCCAGCTTCTTCCTCCACCTATTATTATACGATAATACATGCATCCATGTAATCAGTTACTTGCTAGATATATAGAGAGACAAACAGAGCTTAATTATATACGTACAAGTGACCACCAAAGTCAGCCAATTTCTTAGGACTGATAGGAGTGGAGAAATCCCTGTTAAGGAAGACCCCAAAATTCCAGACGAGAAGAGCAATAAACATCATGAAGAAGGAGAATTCAATCCCAGACACTATACCCAACGGCCCTTTTGTCAAGACTGGTCTTTGCCACAATGCCATGTTGATGTTCTTCGACCCTGATTCTTTAGCACCAGGGATAGAATTATTATTCCCGAGGTGAAGATAGATCCCACCCACCACCGCCATGAACAAGATTGGAAGTGTGTACAACAATATGTTTGCAGCTGAAACGTCAAGAAAAATTCATACTATTATAGTATATATATACACACGTACCGTACCGACATATAATTAACCTTAAGTATGTATATATCCGAGTTTGACTCTTGAATGAGATTGTAGGTAACTAACAACCTTGGGATTTCCCAAAGTAGGTTGAAGTGGTCTTGTTTCTAACAATGGTCCGCCAGTGATCCCTGTAAATCTCGGTGGGGAACATGACCCACATCAACATGTAGCCGAGCAGAACCACCATTGCCACCGTCCATATCGTCGTCCTCACGGCTCCTCTTCCTTCACCTGCAGGTTTCTTTGAAACTATTGTCGGTCGCGGTGGCGCAGCAGCTTCCTCCTGATAATGATCGTTGTTCCCGCTCCTTGCATCCATCTCTTCTTCTCTCAGATTTTATCCTTCTCTTATAATTACTGACAGTGAAGTGAAGTAGTTATTGGTTTCCGAGATGTAAGATTCGCCTGAGACTCCTCACTATTTATAGTACTGCACAAGGAATGTTGGTGGACCACGGGGATGCAGATTAGAATAACGGAATAATGTGTGCCATTTCCATATGTGTCACATCCATCATAACAATTGCCGCATCTCTCTTATCAAATACCCATATGTAAGCAGCACGCCGCACACAAAACACACGCCGAGCACATTCTTTCCCGCTCATTAGTAAATTCCACCATGGCCCCTTTTCAAAATCAATCAGCTATTTTTACAACAATTGTTTTCACAAATTAGGAATTTTTTAATAAACTCGTCTAATTTTTATAGCCTGTTAGTTCACATATTTTAGAAAAAAAATAATTATAGTCAAATTTTGTTCCATTTATTAAATTAATCGCAATCACAACCATTACTAAAATTTAATTAAAAATAGAATTTAATTATTCAATTTAAAATATAAAAAACGAACTGCCAAGTTAATTTTCAAGCTCCTCCATTTGTTTTGTCAGTAATGGCAGAAAAAGGTGACAGTTTAAGCTCATCCATTCTTTTGATCTATAATGAACAGAATAAAAAAACAAGAGAGCTCTTGTTAGAACTTAAAAATTGGTTTTTATGATTATCTCATATTTCTTTTTCCTTCGTATAAAATTTCTAACAATATAGAGAACTTGTGGATTATTATGATTGAAATAATAATTATTAAGGTTTTTGTGGGAGAATCCTTTTCTATAGGCTCTTAATCTCTCTCCTCCATCTCATTTACATATTATTTTTTTATTTTATTTTTTAACTAATAACGCATAAGATCTATTGATAATCATTTAAAGCACTGAATGGAAAACTTAGGGTTGCGAAGATGTAACGTCGTTCGCTGAAATCTGCCCGGCCAAGGCTCTTCAGTTTGGCTCGCTGCAATTAATTATCGTCAACAGCTCAATCGTCCACAGCTTCATCGTCCTGCTCAATCACTTTTGTCAGTTTCAGGGAGTGCTTCCTTCTCCATCGCGCACGTCCTGAATCAGGGCAAGCAAGATCTCGTAGCGAATTGCTGTTCTAGCCCCTTGTATACTTGTTGATGGACAGTCTCTCGTGCATAGGATTTTGGTGCAGTCGATAGGGTTTAATGCACTCCAAGTTGAATTAAACGTATTTTCTCGGCAATTAAGGTCTGCTGCAATGGGAGTTTCAGCTTGAAAATTGACGTTCTCAGTTTTGCCAGAGTAATTCAGC
>JAIOTZ010001732.1:0-29290 GCA_023374045.1 Limonium bicolor | reverse complement strand
ATGTATAAGGATCTGAAATTACATTTCTGGTGAGTGGTATGAAGAAAGATGTTGCAGAGTTTGTGGCGAGATGTATGACGTGTTAGAAAGTGAAGTTTGAGCACCGGAAACCGGGTGGTTTAGTACAGCTGATGCCCATTCATATTGGAAGTTTGAGGATATATCCATGGATTTCGTGGTTGGACTTCCACCAACTAGAGGAGTTGCTGACATGATATGGGTCATCGTCGACAGACTGACGAAGGTAGCAAAGTTCATTCCTATCAAGGACACTTGGAAAGTCCCCAAGCTGGCGTACCTCTTCAAGAGAGAGATCACTAGACACCACGGTGTACCTAAGTCTATTGTGTCAAATAGAGATTCTAGATTTGTTTCCAGATTTTTGCAGCAAGTTCATGAGGCTTTGGGTACGAAGCTGAAGCTAAGTACCGCCTTCCACCCTGATGGAGAAATATTTGATTACTTCTACCACATAGGTAGTGTACCTATCGTTTTGCGGGTATAGTGATTAAATGGGGTTGTCGATCTCAGGGACCTCATATAATTAATTGACAATATATGATTAACTGGGAAATTAAGTTAAACTAAAGAAAACAAGAAATATCACTTTTTCGGTTTTGAATGATTGATTAAAAATAAACTAAACTGCAAGGAGAAATTGAACAATTTAAAAAGGTAAATAAACACAGAGGGATTTAAAGAGTGGTGAATGTAATAAATAGAAAAGCGCACCCCGGGTTGTTTGCTTACCTATTCCTTTTATATCTGTTATTAAATTCTTCCTTTAATTTTACTGCAATAACTCAGAAACTTTAATTAATTCATTAACGACTAAGTATAATGAATCCTAACCAATTGTTAGATCTAGCAGCAGACTAATGCTCTAGACCGGACACAATTAATTGCATAAAGAGCAGTTTCTATTGGAGTCTAATTAACCTATAGGCGGGATCACGCTTCTAGCTGTTAATTAGGTTCAACTTCCTTCGTCTCGTTATCTATGTCAGCTCTCGCATATTAATAAGATAACTACAAGGGTTGTTCTAATTACTGGCCAAATAATTAAAACATTTGGAGGATAGGAATTGAACTGTTGTAGTTAACAAAATTTATTTGAAGAATCACATAGCAGAATTCAGGAAATAGGTTCGCTTCCCAACCCGGGAAGCTAAAATACTTACTCGCTCATCGTTACAAAAACAACGATAACAGAGAAGGAATGCATTAAATAAATTAAAGTAAGGGTAAGAGGTAACTCTAGTTTAGAAGTTCACTCCGGCTCCTTGCTTCAACTTCGCCTTGCGTTGCCTCGACTGCTAACTTTATTCCTGTAAAGCTGGTGTGTAACAAGAAAATAAAATGAAAAGTGGGATGTATGTGTTAAGTGGGAATTTAATGGAGTGGATGGGTGATGATTTCTGATAGAGGGAATGAAGTGAATGGAGCACGATCGTGGGAGAGGGAGTATGGCAGATGATTGGGTCGATCGATTATTTTCTAGCAACCAGAGTGTGGGTTTATATAGGCTGAGGAGATGAGAAGCAAACAACAGAGAAGTCAGGGACGGTACAGTTGGTGAATCAAGATGGCGGTGGAGTTGGTGAGCAGATCCGTGAAAATTGCAGTCAGAGATTTAATTCATGATCGGGCAGCAGCAATTGATTGCAGACAGAGCTGGCGTCACGCGTGAGTGAATTAAGGTAGGCGCCGTCTGCAATTAATGAAGGAGCAGTTCGACTGCGGTGCCGCAAAGGAAGAAGGAAGAAGAAAACTGTTCGCGTCGAAATTTGTCGAAATCTGGATCTGGCGCATTTTTTAGACATGTCCGCCCCTGCGTCCGCCTAAACTCACGCGGACGTGTGTGTTTGTCCGCCTAACTGTTCGCGCCTCTTCATGCGGACGTGAGTGATGTCCGTGTCCGCCCAGGCGTCCGCCCAGGCGTCCGCGCCTCTTCATGCGGACGTGAGTGATGTCCGTGTCCGCCCAGGCGTCCGCGCAAACTAATGCGGACACACCTTGTGTCACCGCCACTGTTCTCTATTTTACTGCAATCTTAACCGGCTCCAGATTCTTCGTTATAAGTCCGTTTTACTCGCCGTTTGTTGCGTTGGAAAGCTTGTGAAATAAACTATTTGATTCCAACACTTTTTCCTACATTTAGCACATAATAATATATCAATTCATATCAAAACATAAATCTAGGAAAATCATAAGATAAGTGAGAAATATTACTTATAATACTGCAAATTATAAGGTAATTGAACCCTTAAAAGTCTATATATTTCGCACTTATCAAACTTCCTCACACTTATCTTTTGCTTGTCCTCAAGCAAATAAAGAACAAACTTTCTCTAAGGTCACAGTATCAAACTCCGGGGTTCAACAATCGTGGAAGGAAATCAAGCTAAATGGCAATCAAAAGAATAATCCTGCTCTTAGATGTAGGTTTTTGTAAACAATGAAACAGAAATTTTTTAATAAGAGCATGGATAAGTTAGATTGTAAAAATTGAACATAGATTAGCTTTGAACCTTCCACCAATTTCTATTCTCTAACCTTTGGATGACTAGGGGTGTGAAGTAACACCTTATTCCGTGATACCTTTCAACACCACATACTCATGATCAAAATATGAAAAATTGCGACAATCATTCAGCATTAAGAGTTTTGCATGCTCATTTTTTTTTTCTTGTTCGCACTATTTGTTTCATCCCCCAGACTTTTCTCTTCACCCATGTAGCGGTTTTGGGCCTTCTATCCCAGATCACAAGACCTTAGGTAGATGGGTGATGAGGCACCCCAAGGACTTAATAACCGAATGAAGAGGCCTGTTTTGGTTCAGAAAACTTCATTATATGATCAGAGGAGTACCTTGCCTTGTCCTTTCCATACCAAACTTTCACTTAGTTCCATGATTGTCAAGCTAAGGTAGTTCAATTTCCAAAATCAGCTTATCCACCAGATTTCAGTGAAAATAGATTTAAATTTTGAAGAAAGAATTTGAAACATACAAACAACGTCAAGCAGAACGATTCTTGAGGTTGTCATCAGGCTTGATTTCAAAAACTTCCACAAAAATTTTAGCCCGAAAATTCAACGTGTATTGGCCTTTAGAGAAGCTTACTATCATAATTAGAGAACAATAAAAATCAAGTGTGGCATTAGGTACTACTGGCATATTTTCAGGGAAAGGTCAAAACTTCCTCACACTTAAGAGGAGCAATGTCCTCATTGTTCATAAAATAATCAAGAAAATACCTTTCAAAATATGCCAGACTCATGAAGGATTCATTTAGGACGCTATGGACTTAATCAATCAATAGTTAAAGCACGAGTGGCTGAACATAAATATTAAAAATAAAGGAACTGAGACTCCCCTGATATCGTGAGATTGAGGAAGGTGCCCTTCCTCACACTTAAAGCAATGGCGGTGGGGTCGATGATCCTCACACCTGAGTCTAAGCAAGGGGTCAGCTTGGAGTGATTGCAACAAATGGTTTACCTACACACATTGTCAAATACCAAAATAACGCTAGGAAGCGTTGCGTTAATAGCACAGGCATAATTACCTCCTTCTTCTTCTTTCTTCTGCTCCGTTTTTTTTATATATATAACTATATATTATAGAGAAAGTATGCGTAGCTTTAAAACAAGAATTGAAAAGTACCCCTGGGTTGCCTCCCAGTCAGCTACCCTCTTTATAGTCATTGGCTGGACTTTGTGGAGTAGCTAACCGCATTGGATCTTTAAGAGATACTTCATATGTAGCAGCTTGATCCAGTGTAGTACCCAGAAATTTCTTGACTCTTGACCCATTGACTTTAAATGTTTCCTCCTTTGCATTGGCGAGTTCAATCGCACCGAATGGGGAAATGCTAATAATAGGGTAAGGTCCTGACCAGTATGATTTCAGCTTACCTGGGAAGAATTTGAGCCTGGAGTTGAAAAGCAGGACTTGGTCCCCCACCTTAAATTCTCGATTGGCAATCATCTTGTCATGCCAGCGCTTGGTACGTTCCTTATATATTACAGCATTCTCGTAAGATTCGTTCCTGAGTTCCTCCAACTCTGTCAACTGGAACTTGCGTTTATCACCGGCTTGCTGTAGGTCAAAATTAAGAGCTTTCAAGGCCCAATATGACTTGTATTCTAATTCCACAGGCAAGTGGCATGCCTTCCCAAAAACCAACTTGTAGGGAGACATGCCAATTGGTGTCTTGAAAGCAGTGCGGTAGGCCCAGAGCGCTTCATCTAATCTAAGTGACCAATCCTTACGAGAAGAGTTCACCGTCTTTTGTAAGATCCACTTGAGCTCTCGGTTTGTCACTTCGGCCTGCCCATTTGTTTGAGGATGGTAGGGTAAGGCAACCTTATGTCGAACCCCATACTTTTTAATAGTGCTTCAAACTGGCGGTTACAGAAATGGGAGCCACCGTCACTGATTATGGCTCGAGGAACACCGAATCGAGTGAAAATATTTTTCTTGAGGAACTTCACAACAGTTTTAGCATCATTAGTAGAACAGGCAAGGGCTTCCGCCCATTTTGAAACATAATCAACAGCTACTAAGATGTAAAGATTACCGAAAGAGTTTGGGAAGGGACCCATAAAATCAATACCCCAGACGTCAAATAGCTCAACTTCTAACATGTTATTCAGTGGTAGCTCATTCCGACGAGATAGATTACCTTGCCTTTGACACCGATCACATGTCGAAACAAAAGCATGACAATCCTTGTGAAGGGTGTTCCAGAAAAAACCTGATTCTAGTATTTTTGCGGCGGTTCGAGTGGCGCCATGATGTCCACCGGCTTCTCTGGAATGGCAATGGAGGAGAATGTTTCTGACCTCTGACTTCTGGACACATCTCCTAATGATTCCATCTGCACAGACTTTAAACAGATAAGGGTCATCCCAAAAATAATGTTTGACAATGGAAAAGAACCTCTTTCTCTGCTGATAAGTCATATCAGCTGGAACAATCTTCCTAACAAGGTAGTTAGCGATATCAGCAAACCATGGATCCTCAACATCTTCTGCTGCAAATGCTGACTCATCAGGGAAGGACTCGTTGATGGGAGTCCCATCATCAGATGCCTCCATTCTGGACAGATGATCAGCTACCACATTTTGTGTTCCCTTTTGTCCCTGATCTCAATATCAAATGCTTGCAATAGGAGAATCCATCTAATTAACCTGGGTTTTGACTCTGCCTTAGCAAACAAATACTTAAGAGCAGAGTGGTCAGTATGTACAATAATTTTACCACCCAGTAAATAAGATCAAAACTTATCTAGAGCAAAAACTACAGCTAGTAATTCTTTTTCTGTGGTTGCATAATTTTTCTGGGCATCATTCAAAGTTCGACTTGCATAATATACTACCCGAAGAATTTTATCAATCTTCTGACACAAAACGGCTCCCACAGCGTAATCACTAGCGTCACACATTATCTCAAAAGGGAGTGACCAATCAGGAGACACAACGACAGGTGCATAAATCAGCTTTTCTTTTAAAAAATTAAAAGCTTTTAGACATTCTTCAGAAAAATGGAACTTAACATCTTTTGCGAGTAGATCACACAGAGGTTTAGAGATTTTGGAAAAATCTTTAATGAATCTTCTATAAAAACCTGCGTGTCCAAGAAAACTACGAATATCTCTAACAGAAGATGGTGGCGGGAGCTTTTCAATTACCTCGACTTTAGCCCGGTCTACCTCAATACCTTTTGAAGAAATTTTGTGGCCCAGGACGATTCCTTCTCGAACCATGAAGTGGCATTTTTCCCAATTTAACACCAGATTGGTTTCTTCACACCTGGACAGCACAAGATCAAGGTTTTCTAGACAGGATTCAAATGTTAGACCATAAACAGAAAAATCGTCCATAAAAACCTCAATGCACTTCTCAATATATTCAGCAAAGATGGCCATCATACAACGTTGAAACGTGGCAGGAGCATTACATAATCCAAATGGCATTCTTTTATAACTATAGGTTCCATACGGACAGGTAAAAGTTGTCTTATCCTGATCCTCAGGAGCTATAGGGATTTGAAAGTAACCTGAAAAGCCATCCAGAAAGCAGTAGTAGTCATGTCCAGCTAGTCTTTCCAACATTTGATCATAATGAATAATGAAAGGTAATGGAAAATGGTCCTTACGAGTGGCGTCATTTAACTTTCTATAATCAATAAAACCCGCCATCCTGTAGTGGGGCGCTGGGTAATCAGCTCACCCTTTTCATTAGGAACCACAGTTATTCCTCCTTTCTTTGGTACTACCTGAACTGGACTTACCCATTTACTGTCTGAAATAGGGTAAATAATGCCTGCATCGAGTAGTTTGATTACCTCTTTCTTAACTACCTTTTAGGACTGGGTTAAGACGCCGCTGAGGCTGAGCCAATGGTCGGTAGTTATCTTTCATATAGATTCGGTGAGAACACAACTGAGGGCTGATTCCTTTAATATCTGCTATCGACCAACCAATAGCTGATGTGTGATTGCGCAATACCTCCAGTAGTTGCTTCTCTTGAGTTCCTGTCAAGTCAGAGGAGATTATAACAGGTAATTCCGATGGTTCACTAAGAAAAGAGTATTTCAAGTGAGAGGGAACGGGTTTCATCTCCACTGTAGGAGGTTTCTCAATAGATGGTCTTGGCCGGTCAGCACTCCGCTCGACTTTTTCAAATTTCTGCTGGTACTTGTGGAAGTGTGGCCGCCTTTTGTTTAACTCCTCAGCCATGAGGGCCATATCTGGATCCTCATCATCAGCTTCACAAGATGCCATAAGACATCTTTCCAGGATTTCCTCCTCTTCTCTGCTTAAAATAGTTTCCTGCACTAAAGAGTCAACAACATCTATTGCAAAGCAGGATTGAACAGTGGCAGGACGCTTCATGTTGCGTGTCATGTCGAAAACAACCTGCTCATCATGAAATCTTAGAATAATCTTTCCTCCTTCCACATCAATGAGAGTGCGGGCAGTTCTCATAAACGGTCTGCCCAAAATTAGTGGTACATCTGTATCTTCCTCCATATCAATGATGATAAAATCAGCAGGGAAAATAAATTTATCAATAGAAACTACCAGGTCCTCAACTTTTCCTTTAGGATAAATTATGGAACGGTCTGCTAGTTGTAATTGAACAGAAGTGGGAGCACATTGACCTACGCCTAATTTCTTAAAAATAGATAAAGGCATCAAATTAATACTTGCTCCTAAATCACATAAACCGTTACCACAATCCACCTTCTCGATAGCGCATGGAATGATGGGAAGACCTGGATCTCCTAACTTGGGTGGCAGTTTCTTCAGGAGAACTGCAGATACTCTTTCTGTCAATTTGACTGTGTCAGACTCTAGCAAAGAACGCCTGTTAGACAAAATATCCTTCATAAATTTAGCATACATAGGCATTTGAGACAAAGCATCAGAAAAAGGGATGTTAATAGTTAATTTCTTAAAGATATTAAGAAATTTCCCATATTGCTCGTCCATGTTCTTTTTCTTTAGTCTGTTAGGGAATGGAATAAGAGGATTATAAGAGAGTTGAGAGGGTTTAATAGTGAGAGATTCAGGAGACTCCTTCTCCTTGGGATTTGTTGTTTCTTCTACTTCAGGTTGAGATTCAGCTGGTTTATTAAAATCTTCTTCAATTTCTGGAACATCAGAAACTAGTTCCTTGCCGCTTCTCAGAGTTACTGCTTTTGTGCTCCCTTGGGTTAGGGTCAGGCTGACTGGGAAGTGACCCCGTTGGTCGCTGTGCCAGCTGTTGTGAAATTTGACTCATTTGTCTCTCCAAGCTTAGGTTGATAGAAGCTTGATCAGCGTTTCTAGCGGCTTGTTCAGAAAGTTTAGCTTCTATTTCGGCAAACCTGGAGTTTGTAGTTTGGCCTTGTTTAAGGATTTCTGCCAGCATATTCTCAATTTTACCACTGCCTCCTTGAGAATTTTGGGATTGCTCCTGCTGTCTAAAGTAAGGTGGTCTATTTTGGTTGAACCCAAAATTACCTATAGACTGATCATTACCCCTCCATGGAGGTTGTTGATTGTTCCTCCAATTATTCTGATTGAAATTGTTAGGATAAGGGTTACCTGGTCTGTTGTTGATCGATTTTAACTCTTCGGGGTTACCTGCATAGCTAGGACCTTCACAGTTGAATGTTTCGTGGGCTCCTCCACAATTCTCACAGCAAGGATTCAGGAAAGGCGAAGAAGTAGCTGCCTTCGCGGTTTGCTGTTGCGTCTGGTTTACAGCTAACTTTCCACAACTTTAGTAAGAGCTGCTAGTTGAGCGGAACATGATCCTGTGGGGGAATATTATACATACCTGCTTTTGGCTCACCTCTCCCCTTGTTCTTGCACCACTGTCTGGTACTAGCGGTCATGGTGTCCAAAAGCTCCATCGCTTCATCCCCAGTTCTTGCCATAAAGTTTCCTCCAGATGAGGAACTTAGTACCATCTTGTTTGAATCGTTCAATCCCTTAAAGAACGACAGTACTAGTTCTTCGCTACTCATACCATGGTGTGGGCATTGAATCTGCAGCTCCTTGAATCTATCCCAAGAGTCATACAGGGACTCACCTGGTTCTTGACAAAAGTTTGTGATTTCAGCGATCTTCTCCCTTGTCTTTGACGGTGGATAGTACTTCGCCAGGAACTTGTTTGCCAAGTCAGCCCAAGTGTGGATGCTACCCGGTTGCAGACTCCTTAGCCACCTGGACGCTCCGTCTTTCAGAGAATAGGGGAACATGTAGACGAATGCGCTCATTCAGGTTCCCCGTCTTGTTGAATGTATTGCAGAAGTCCAGGAATGCAGAGATGTGGTGTGGGGCATCATCTGAGTCAAGCCCGCTGAATTGTCCCTGGTGGTACAAAGTGGTGATGAAGCTCGTCTTGAATTGCCAGGCGTCGAGCTCAGCTTGCGTCACTTGAGGGAGGACGATAGCAGAGGATCGTCCTTCTACTGATGGTTGCTGGTACTCCCCCAGAGTTTGTCTGGTCGTCATGGCAAACTGCAGTTGTCGCCTGCTGTGGAGAACTCTTTCGATTTCTGGCTGAAATTCAGCAATAGGCTCTCCTGCAGATCGAGTCCGACGCATAAGGGACGAGTTGGTATGAATATGGAAAAACTAGATTAACTATATACGTGGAAAAATAAAAGAAAATAACAGACAAAAAATAAGAAAAATAAAAGAATGAAAAATTGAACTTATCCCAATTAAATAACAATTGTCAATTAACCGTGCCGGAGGTCCCCGGCAACGGCGCCAAAAACTTGATGGAGAAATATGTGACTACTTCTACCACATAGGCAGTGTACCTATCGTTTTGCGGGTATAGTGATTAAATGGGGTTGTCGATCTCAGGGACCTCGTAATTAATTGACAAATATTGATTAACTGGGAAATTAAGTTAAACTAAAAAACAGAAATATCACTTTTTCGGTTTTGAATGATTGATTAAAAAGAAACTAAACTGCAAGGGAAATAGAACAATTTAAAAGGTAAATAAACAAAGAGGGATTTAAAGAGTGGTGAATGTGATAAATAGAAAAGCGCACCCCGGGTTGTTTGCTTACCTATTCCTTTTATATCTGTTATTAAATTCTTCCTTTAATTTTACTGCAATAACTCAGAAACTTTAATTAATTCATTAACGACTAAGTATAATGAATCCTAACCAATTGTTAGATCTAGCAGCAGACTAATGCTCTAGACCGGACACAATTAATTGCATAAAGAGCAGTTTCTATTGGAGTCTAATTAACCTATAGGCGGGATCACGCTTCTAGCTGTTAATTAGGTTCAACTTCCTTCGTCTCGTTATCTATCTCAGCTCTCGCATATTAATAAGATAACTACAAGGGTTGTTCTAATTACTGGCCAAATAATTAAAACATTTGAAGGACAGGAATTGAACTGTTGCAGTTAACAAAATTTATTTGAAGAATCACATAGCAGAATTCAGGAAATAGGTTCGCTTCCCAACCCGGGAAGCTAAAATACTTACTCGCTCATCGTTACAAAAACAACGATAACAGAGAAGGAATGCATTAAATAAATTAAAGTAAGGGTAAGAGGTAACTCCAGTTTAGAAGTTCACTCCGGTTCCTTGCTTCAACTTCGTCTTGCGTTGCCCCGACTGCTAACTTTATTCCTGTAAAGCTGGTGTGTAACAGGAAAATAAAATGAAAAGTGGGATGTATGTGTTACGTGGGAATTTAATGGAGTGGATGGGTGATGTTCTGATAGAGGGAATGAAGTGAATGGAGCACGATCGTGGGAGAGGGAGTATGGCAGATGATTGGGTCGATCGATTTTTAGCAACCAGAGTGTGGGTTTATATAGGCTGAGGAGATGAGAAGCAAACAACGGAGAAGTCAGGGACGGTACAGTTGGTGAATCAAGATGGCGGTGGAGTTGGTGAGCAGATCCGTGAAAATTGCATTCAGAGATTTAATTCATGATCGGGCAACAGCAATTGATTGCAGACAGAGCCGGCGTCACACGTGAGTGAATTAAGGTAGGCGCCGTATGCAATTAATGAAGGAGCAGTTCGACTGCGGCGCCGCAAAGGAAGAAGAAAACTGTTCGCGTCGAAATCTGGATCTGGCGCATTTTTTAGACACGTCCGCCCCTGCGTCCGCCTAAACTCACGCGGACGTGTGTGTTTGTCCGCCTAACTGTCCGCGCCTCTTCATGCGGACGTGAGTGATGTCCGTGTCCGCCCAGGCGTCCGCGCCTCTTCATGCGGACGTGAGTGATGTCCGTGTCCGCCCAGGCGTCCGCGCAAACTAATGCGGACACATCTTGTGTCACCGCCACTGTTCTCTATTTTACTGCAATCTTCAACCGGCTCCAGATTCTTCGTTATAAGTCCGTTTTACTCGCCGTTTGTTGCGTTGGAAAGCTTGTGAAATAAACTATTTGATTCCAACACTTTTTCCTACATTTAACACATAAAAATATATCAATTCATATCAAAACATAAATCTAGGAAAATCATAAGATAAGTGAGAAATATTACTTAAAATACTGCAAATTATAAGGTAATTGAACCCTTAAAAGTCTATATATTTCGCACTTATCACACCCACAGATGGTCAGAGTGAAAGAACAATTCAGACTTTAGAGGACATGCTTAGAGCTTGTGCCTTAGACTTCCAGGAAAGCTGGATAGATCGGCTACATCTGATCGATTTTGCGTACAGCAACAACTATCATGCATCCATTCAGATGCCACCATTCCAGGCATTTTACGACAGGCCATGCAGGACACCACTTTGTTGGGACGAGGCCAGTGAGAATATCATCCTAGGGTCAGAGTACCTAGACCAGATGAAAGAGGATATTGTGCAAATACGCAAGAACATGAAGATAGCCCAGGACAGACAGAAGTCATATGCTGATGTCCAGAGGAGAGACCTCGAGTTCACAGTAGGCGATCGAGTCTTCCTTAGAGTTTCACCAATGAAGGGAGTTTTCAGATTTTGGCAGAAGGGCAAGCTTAGCTCAAAGTATGTAGGACCATACCTTATTACGGAGCGAGTGGGCCCATTAGCCTACAAATTAGAATTACCTGTTGAGCTTGGGAGAGTGCTCAATGTGTTTTACATTTCCCAGCTAAAGCAGTATGTGCCTCACCCATCACATATCTTAGAGCCCGAGACACTCGAGCTTGATCCTACACTTAAATATGAGGAGACCCCAGTTCGCATTTTAGACTCCAAGACTAGGGAGACCAGGAACAAGACCATTAGGATGGTCAAGGTTCTGTGGTTAAACCATGACATTGAGGAGGTGACATGGGAGTTAGAGGACTCCATGCGAGACAAGTATCCAGCACTTTTCTTTTAGTTTGTGTATACTTGTGGGGGTACGTGGGCGTAACCCTTTTTAAGGGGGATAGAGCACCACATGCGACGTGCATATTTGTAGTCCATACTAGTTTGGTGTTTGATTGTTGCGCATGTGTGTACTTGAGTGAATGGTTGTTGATGTGTTCTATGTAACACTTGGTATTGATGTGTTCTATGTAACACTTGAATGGTTAATAATAGCACACTTATTTGCTTTACAGTATCTATCAAGTTATTTATGCTGTGATTACATTGATTATCATGAGTAAAGGTTATGTGTATGTACGAATTGCATACACTCGGATACTGATGGAATGTAGAGGTGTCAATATAGTATTGACACCCAGGAATGATAAGTATACAGGGAACAGATAGGAGGAACTTGCTTCCATAGGATGAATAAGTAGAAGTTATGACTTTAGGACGAAGTCCTTTTAAGGGGGGTAGACCGAAATACCCCTAACCTTTAAATAATTATATAATGAGAAATAAATATTATTTGGGGGATTAGGAGACCCTAAGAAAATATATAAACACTTAGGCGTTAAGAACGCACCAAAACTCCTTAAGGTCAACAACGAGCGTTAAGCCGGAACTTAAGCTAACCAAATTATATAAACTATAAATCTCATACCAAGTCAAATAAGGATCATTACATTACCTTTAAAACACAGGTCCTCAGCTAGAACAGAGTAGAAATGTAAAATGTCCGGGAGAGTCTCACACCTCCCTTAAGACCCGAAAGTCGCGGAAATACGTTATAAGATGAAATAAAGCATTACACTTCATTCTAAATGCACCATAACACTTTATTAAACATATAAGATGAATTTCTCATGCTAAATTCCCAGTTAAATACAAAGTGCTTTGAGGTTCCCGTTGGGGGCCCCATAAACCCTTGGGAATGCCCCACAGAGGTGCTGAGGTTGCACGAACTCCTATATAATTCATTCTTAGAGTTCCTAACATCATTATTCAACATTATAAAGAGAATTCTCAAGTTAATCTTTCAAAAATAAACAAATTGCTCGGGGGAAATTCTTAGCGCTCCCGTTTTGCCCCGGGAGTGTCCCGGTAGCCCGGGAATTGTGTCATGAGTTGATATAACCCCATATAACTCAATGTAACACCTTAATATATCATAAATGACTATAAAAAATGTTTATAACACTTGGAACTCATAGCGACTACTTATTTTTCAGAATATCCTTAAAGCACAAAAACGCACCTTCGAGTGTTATAAAAATGTGTTCTACGCAATTACCTTGAAGTTTTTTAGGAGCCACGATTTGGGAATATTAAATGGGGAGGAATTGAGCATCTAAATCAATTAATGCCAGTGCTAAAATCATAGCCCAAGTAGGGCCGATTTAATGACCAAAAAGTAGTATAAAATCAGGATTTTACCTAAGAAACCTTCATCTTTTACCTTAGTATAAATGCACCAATTAAATGTTGTGACTTATAACACGTTACGATATGGTCTTAATACAATATAGTGTGACAGGAACCAAGTTAAAAATCAGTTCCACATAGGCACACAAGGGGCCGTTTTTTGGGTATATTTTGACTAGTTTTAGCTTGTAAATTGTCTTAGGGAATGGTGACTCATCTTCCATGTGCCATATGATAATGTGTCAAATAATTCCAGTCAAATGAAGCTCCTCATTACCGAAATCCTGCAAGAAAACAACAAGGAGGAATAAGTTAGGAAAAGTAATGAAATTAAAATACATAAAGCTAGATCTACTTTTGCACATGTTACTACTAGTTTATACAAGACAATTGAGCAGCTCATCCTATAACATGTGGTTGCCGATTTTATGTGAGGAAAATCAAGAGTGGCTGCTGTTTATCTAGTCAAAAGAAGACACCACCTAATTAGCATGTTCTCTTGTCTAACATAAACAAAAACCAAGAGACACCTACAGCCCTTGAAGCCGTGAGCCTACAAGATAATAAGACAATTTAGTATTGATAATTCATCTAAGAAAAATCAAAAGAAACCACTACCAACCTTAGCTTTTGTCCTCTTGTTTCAATTGGCAACCAATGTGAAATACCCCGAACTTAAATATAGGGATTACAATTAATCTAATACGTATTTAAGGGCCTAATGGTACCTAATTAATACCAGTAAGGAAAAATAAATCCAAAAGAATAAATAAACGCTTAAAAAGCGGAAAACCCTAAATAAGCGTTAAATAACCATAGGAGGTATGAGACCTCGGTTAGCGTATTATATGGATTCTGAAGGTTTAATAAGACCTAAATAATATATGGGAACAACTCCCAAAGAAAATGGATCCAAATAATGCATTAAAACAATAATAGAGCTTTAACGCACGTTTCTCGAGAAAACCAGAAAACGTGATTTTAAGTGGTCAAACGAACCCGTAAAAAATTATAAGTCATTAAATAAATATTATTAAGCATTTATGGAAGCTTAATAACCAATAAAAGTAAAGAAACGAGAAAATTCCGGAAAACGGGCCCGGTTAGGGAACAGTACCTAAACTGGGTAAAATAACGAGCGTTTTCTGTAAAAGACGAAAAACGCTCCAACTAGTGTAACAGTGGGGGCCGGTTTGAATGGGTATAAAAAGCCCTCTCTCACACACACACACAAGTAACAAATAAGTAAATCAAAAAGCAAAAGCAAAAGCACAAAAAGTAGAAAAGATACTCTCTCACCTTCATTTTCTCTCTCCCACCCTCCTTCCTCATCGTACTCCTCTCTTCTTCTCCCTTGTGGCTGCGATTTCGAGAGCTTCAAGAAGCTCTAATGGCTTCCCTCCTTCAACCTCATGCTCTACCTCCATGTAAGCTCCAAACTCAAAAACAATTACATATTTGAACTCCCCTCATTCTCCTTTACATTTCCCTCTTTTCAAAATTCGAAAAGGATGAGTTTCATCTCCATGGGTTTTCCCCATTTGAAGAGAAAAGCACACCATTATGGAGCTTGGAGTCTCCTCTTTCCAACAAGGTAAGAATCTCCATGAAAGACCTCACTTTTCTCCATCTCTTGGGTATAACCAATTTTTCCTCTCTCTCTCACCTTGTTTTTCCTCTTGTTTTGGAGCTTTGTTTCAACCCTCCAATGGTGGTGAGAACACCTTCTTAAACCAAGGGCTAAAACCCCTCCTAAAAGCTTCAAAAGTTAAACCGTAGAAATTTGTTTAAAACATCTCAATGAGTTAGGATAAATCTAAGGGTTAGTATATTAATTATACTTGTTTTGTATGCTTTGGGTGATGGGAATGGAGTTTGGCAACTCCATTCCCCACAAAATCGAATTGTACAAGGAAGAGAAGAGGAGAAGTGGAAAAGGAATGAAGGAATTGTAAGCTCAAGGTAAGGGCTCTCTACTAATGTTAAATTTAAGTGCATTAGAGTAATGGGAATGGGTAAACCAATCTAAGGAACCCAACTAATGTATTAGTAATGTAATTGTGGAAGTTTGAGTAATTGTGCAATAGTATGTGAATTGTAGGCCTTGGAGCCAAATGGTTGTGTATGAGTATTAGTATTGATGTTTGATGGAGTATTGGTGTATTGGGATGGCTTTATATATTTGCTCAATTGCTGGTAGAACCCTTGTGGTTTGGCTAGATTAGGAATGAGTTTGATGAAAAAGTGCATATGTGGAGAAGTAAGAAATGTAGAGGAACTATGGCAAAATTTTGGTAGGAATATGTACATGTATGGATGACTTGGTGAATGGGAAAACCAAGGTGAGTATTGGAGTTAGTAGAGATGTTAATGACTATGGAGTAGTAGTTGTGGTAAGAGAATGAAAGGATATAAAATCTGTAGCAAGAATTGTTGAATGGCATTGGAGAAACTAGGAGGATTTATGTACTTGACCTTGGGAGTGAGTGCTGGACTTGAAGAGGAGAGGCAATGAATTGTAGGCATTGGAAATGGCATTAATAGAGGAAATTATGTATGGAGGGGGTGGGAACCGAAATCTGTAGCAAGGAGGTATTAAATTGCATTGTAGAACTAAGAAGAAATAGTGTGCAAGATTTGGTAAGAGGAGAGTTGGACTTGGGTATAGGTAATGTAATGGCTTGGAAATGTATTTGGGATGCTAGTAATGGTATTGGTAGTAGGAGTATTGGATATGAGCATTGAGCTTTTAAATCTGTAGCATAAGTGTAACAAAAACAGTTACAAGTGTTGAAAGAGAAGTGAGGGAATTGTGCAAGTTGTTTGATGGATTTAGCAATGGATTTGGTGGATGAATTAAGGTGATTTAGAATGTTTAAATAGTACTAAAACATGTTAGGATGTATGTAGGAAGATTGGGGAAGCAATGGGTGAAATTGGGAAAAGAAAATAAAGGCTCGAGCAAGGTTCTGCTACCGTCCGACCTAGAGTCTGGGTCGGACAGTGGGTCGGACGGGGCTTAGGCAATGGCAGTAAACCTTTCTGGAAGGGTCCGACCCAGAGCCGTGGATCGGACGTGGGTCGGACAGGCAAAAAAAAAATCAAGGACGAAGTTACTGACTTCGTCCGACCTAGAGTCTGGGTCGGACAGTGGGTCGGACGGAGTCTGGACCACAGGACCGAAACTTACTGGAACAGTCCGACCCATAGGTTGGGTCGGACGGTGGGTCGGACGGCCCCAACTTATAAAAAAAAGAAAAAAAGAAAAAAATAATTATAATAATAGTAATATAGTAATCATATGTATGTACATATATAGATATGTACATATATGTGGGACTTAGAAATACACCATTAATGTAACACTAATGGTAAAGAAATAAGTATGTAAATGGGAAACAAGTAAGAGGATTAGTTAAGAAGTGGGAAGTATAAGAACGTTGAGTTAAACCAAAGCAATGGGATAACGGGGTAAGCACGGGAGTAGTAGCTATGAATGTATTGTAATGCTTAGAATTGATTGAACCATTTGGCATGTAGTCATTGGTTCGAGACTAAGACTCGAGGAACAAATAAGGAACTATGGAGCAAGGGAACACCCGATAAAGTAAACCAACGGTGAAAGGTATGATTTCTTCATGCCCTGTATCCTAATCTGGTTACCCCTATTTGGGTGCTTAATTGACCACCTAATAAGATAAATGCATGAATCGGATTATATTGCACTTACTTGTGCTTGTTTACATTGTTCTCGATATTTGTCTTGAACAATAGTTTGTATAATTCATGAAATATATGAATGTTGATGATGTGTAATTGTACCTTGTAGTGCACTTGTATATTGTATTGTATTTGTATGGATGTGTATATGAATAATGTATTTGTGTATGTGGCTTGTATGAATGACTTCTGCTAATTCCTAACTACCTAACTCCTAACTTAAGTGAGTAAACTGGAATGAGTAGAAGTCCGATATAGCTTCGGCCACGGTGAGATGCGGAGTCACAAGAGGTTGGCTGCAATTCCTGACTCTTAAACTGGTCCGCGGCCCAAATCCCTTAAATGGGTAGCATCCCGGATTGGTGAGTCAAGTAAATCCCGGAGGTGGGACGGAGTAGTCCCCAGGGCCGGAGGTACCGACGACTTAACATGAGTAAGAGTAAGTAAGTATGTATGAGTATGAGTATGAGTATGTATGCGTATGTATGAAGTAACGAGTAAAAGAGTAATCTCCACCCGATTAACCCGGGTGGACCAATGAAGCTAACAAGAACTGTATTGTATGTAATGAGTATGTGTATTCGGAGGAAGGTAAGTATGTGTTGGATGTTTATATTGTATTCCTGGTATGTAATGAAGTGTATGTATGTGTATGCCTTGCGTAATGTATTGTAATATTATGTATAGAGCATGTATGCATGTATGTTTGAATGAATCAACGGCATGTATTCGACCAAGTGGTCGGCGTACCCTCACTAGTACGCGGGGTATGCGGTATCATGCGCAGCGAAAGCTGACCCCCTAGGGGAACGTTTTTAGTGTGCAGGTACCCGAAGCGGATGGTCAAGGTAAGAGACCGCGGCACACCCTTGTACTTAGAAAGTAAGTAGTTGCGAGAATGGGTAGATGTAGACTCTTAGTGAGTATGTATGAACTTGGAAGAGATATTATAATTGTACAAGGATCCTAGTAGACTCGGTTAAGTATATTGTATTGCATGGATTATGGAGGAGTAAGTATTGAATGGAGCATTGTTGTATTTGATTGATGAATGGAGTATATAATATAGATGTGTAGTACTCGGGATTCCGGTCCATCAGACCGATGCTGTATGTAGAAGCAGTAGCCTTGTTAGTCACGTGGGTGACTAACGGCATTGTATCACCCACTGTATGTAAGTATGTATCCGCTGCGTGTATCTGATGTGTAAGGAGATTGGACGGTAAGCACAGCACTAATGGTAGGGGTGTTACAAAAAGTGGTATCAGAGCGAAGTATCGCTCTGATGACTGGAAATACCGAGTTTAGGAATACCGAGTTAGGAATTAGAAGCTTAGGGCTAAGGGCTGAGTGTTAGCATTAGAGATATGCTAGTTAGGAACTACCGGTGAGTACCGGATACCTACAATACCAGTCCCGCCCGCCGCGAACCCCATTGTATAACTTGGGAAAAGACGCCAGGGAGAAGAGGAGCCTTCTCATCCTCGGGGAAAACCCGACCTGGCAGTTGTGAAATAATCACACGGTAAACAAGAACCGACACGTAGGAGATGCCGAGAACTGGAAGTCCCGGAGATGGATCCGGTTGGACAACAATGCCCGCACTTAATGGCGGAAGAATGAGAACTCCAACCATAAGGAGACTACAACATGCAACAGCATGGGGCGACGTGCTTAGCAGTCGCGAAACCTAGCTAGTCAACCAACAGCAGGACAGAAGCACTAACCGTGCAACGGAATGAAAAAGGGAGCAGCAACGGAACCCGAGACACAAGTCTACGGGATAGTAATACTTGAATAATACCACCAACGGTATGCTAGCCGACTAAGGACATAGTCGGAAGCGGTTAACTCCAGAATTACGACGCCATTAAGGTTGCAATACCTGGCCAATATAGCTCAGACAACTACGAGAACAACCATGAGATATAATCCAATAGGACTACAAGAGTAGTGCCTAAACAAGGAAGGCTCAGTGACCACCACAAATGTGTGGGAACGAGCCACAAGGAACGACACTAAACCAAATAGAGTGGGAATCTCCCAGGATTGGAGGAGTACCCAGATCTACGACAGCCATGTCTAGACCACCAAGAAGCTACCTAAAGGATCGAGCATACCAATTGTAGATCAATAAGATCAAAGGAAGAGTCGACAAGACTACCAAATGCAAGCGGAAACCCTACCAAGATTGGTATAGGATTACCCAAAAACCATCAGTACCACGCACTTGCCACGGCAAGTGCAGTAAGGACAGAGATACGTAAAGAAACCCTAACACACCACAGGTACATAGTAATGTACCGTGACTACAATGAAGCAACTATGGGATCACAAATCCTGAAACTGAAGGAATGGAACCTTGGAAAGGCCTAACGACCCGACCACTGTATTTAGTACATACCAGTCAGCGAGGAACTAGACTTGGTCGAGACCTCAAACATGGCGATGCCATGAGAAACTGCCTTTAACACCGAACCATAATTTTAAAACCCAAAATTTTCCTTTCAAGACCATGACCTTTCTTTAAAACCTTGAATTTTAAACCAAGCCAACCGAATTACGGTGAGTATCAAAGAATGATACAAGAGGAGTTGGCAACAGAATACTTCACCTAGGCGTGTGACAAACACTACGAGTGTACCCATTACGGGATGTGGGACAACCGCACTCCGAAGGAGCTTGCGGGCCTGACACATAGTCGGGTAAGTGGTAACGTATCAACATGGTACCCCACGTATGTATACATGTAGTGTGCGAAACACGGGAAGTAGTCAACTCCGTTCTACGGACCATGAGTGAATTTTAACCAGAACAACTGGACACCATAGACAATCAAGGAGAAGGAAACTCAGTTAAGGAACAAGTGTAAGGAACTCAGAGAATCCATCGGAAAATAAGGAGTAAGGACTAAGAAGTGCAAAGAGCATAGACTGATAAGTATAGACATTGGGTATGTCTCAAAGACATCAAACAAATATATGACAGCTGGAAAGCATACCCAGCCTCAACACAGTAAGGCAGTTGCCTAACGTGAACACCACAATGCTCGACAAACGGGACAGAACTCCCAAGAGCAATCACAAGATCACCATAAAGTAAAATCCATCATTGGAAAAGAATGTAAACCTAGTCAAGAACACTAGGAGAAGGTGTAAACGGTCTACCCAACGACGGGAGACGTTATAAACCAAAAGGGAATAACTCAAATACAATACCACAGGCGGTATAGTAGACACACATATCGTAAACATTAGCCGGATGTAACGGCACAACTAACAGCACTCAGGAGCAATCCTTGAAGGGTCTCTGAGATAACACAGTTGAACAAGCGTCATGATAAGAGCACATGAGCTAGAAGGAACATTCGGTTAGGACACCGAAGGGATTTCACTTAACAGGAAATACCCTAGACTACAAAAGGCACTGATCAGCACCAGATTGCCTGAGAGTCTCCTATGAACGGAAGCGTGATGCCACGACTTACCATGGAGCCCAATAATATCTCCAACCTATGACGGTATACATGGAGTGGAAACATGTATAAGCAGCTTGCAAAGAGCATAGCTTGCAGCAATACGGCTCAGAAGTCGTAAACCAAATACGTTATATAAACTTAAACGGTTGCAAAACCGGCACCAATTGTTAACAAGACCTGCAAGAGATATTGCCTCGTACGACAAGAAATCAACAACTGGACCATCGATCCAAACCCAACCTTATGAGTGGCTTGGAGTAATGGCCAACTCAGTGTCACTGTCACTAGAGCATCAGTCTAGTATACAGTTGACAAGCTTTTAATTACCTTCATGCCTTATGTAGCAATGGTAGCACAGAGACATAAGAATCATGATAATGCCAACATTGGCCTAGTCCACACTTGGACACTACGAGAAACCCAAGGGAAGGTACCCCCTCGTTAGCCAAAGACCACCAATGTGGTGAAGATGTGAACCCTTGGAAAGGCTTCCATCTATTATAACAATAAGCCTACGCTTATAAATATTGTCAAGGGGCGATGGAATAAGGAAATGAGATTTTCCAAACCATTACGACTTAAGGAGTAAGCATACTCCATATGCACTCAAGCATGTGGTGAACCGTTGTATAAACACCAACATGATAACCTTGTCATGAGACCTATGAGTGGAGACAACCCCTCAACAAGAAATTTCACCTGTCAGTGATGAAATACTCTTCAATTAGAGAACGGGACCAGAAAACCCCTAGAGTTCTTGGGATGTCCCGGTGATATGCATACAAGTGGAACTACACAGCTAGAGCCTATAACCAATGCTCAGCACTGGAAAGACAATAATTGTCAGGAACAATCTATGTGAATACACATTGAGCACCACGAATGACTAACGCTCAAGAGAGCTTATGACCCGATGAGTCATCTCATCCTTGGTCAACCAAGATACCTGGTAAATTGTATCACAAAGGATGACGGAATATGAGGTAAGCTAACCTACACATGAAACCTAAAGTGGAAGAACATCTTCACATTAGAATTATAATACCGCGGTATGCTACGACAACCGTCATATACACGAATATAGGAAGCCCTCAGCGTATACACACCATAAGAAATGGTGCCAATGATAGTAACAGTGAGTAAAGAGAAACTACTACAGTAACGGAGTCAGTAAAAACGATGTTGTATAATGAGTAAGAATACGGTGCGCAACAAGCGACCGATATGAGGAAGTACAGATAATGACACGGAGTATAAATACGAGATGACACACAGAAATATTCTTTCCTATCACATAAGTGACTTACTGTCAAGCGTTTACGCCTCTGCACTCTGTATGACTGAGTGTTTTGGCATTGCACTTGTTCAGCTAATGATCTAATGAGATGGTTAGGGATATGGAGAATGTAAACCGTAGTAAATCTTTCCTTTCACCACAAACATGGCATAAGCCAGTCAAGCAAGCCTAGCAACATACAGTGCGGCCTAAGGCCAAAGAAGCACGAAGAGTGTACAACACACTAGTAATCACAAGATGTGAATTCCATTAGAATATAAGGTGAAAGGAGATACAAGAAAGTCACTAGGACCGACACAGAAAATGCAAGGTCATACAAGTGAAGAACACTTGTACTGAACCAGAAGAACTGGTATAATTTAGAAGCTAGTGACAACAGAGGAAGCACTACAGTTAAGTGGTGACTTAACCTCGCCTGACAATAAGTCGGAGGAACTTAACGAATAATCGTGGAAGCACGAATAACAGGTGCAATAGATTACCAGAGAGCTGGTTATAAATCTTAAACTCATTGAGTTCAAACACGGTAAAAGAATACCGCATTTGTTTAGTAAACCCTATTCCCATAATAGACGGATAAGAAGGCGATGTATACCACATCTAGGATAACAAGAAGGGTGAATAACCCGAGTTATCAGGGTCGCGCAGCAGAAGCTAGTGGGCCCTAGCTACCTACTGAGTGTAATAGAACAGCTATTAATGCCTTGAAGCCGGTTAGGCTAGAACCGAATTAAATATGAGTTAAATAAACTCATATAGGAACTCTTGGTGCAAAGACTAAACCATTGGTATGGTTAAGACCCTGTTGACCAGAGCATATTATATAGTATACCGTAGTGAAGCTAAACGCTTCAGTTTGCCCAAACTGATTAAACCAAAGTTTAATAATAATAACATATGGTAGATTACGTGGGCGTAATCCCTTTTAAGGGGGGTAGAGCGAAAACCGCTTAATGTAAGTTTTGTGAATAAAACACATAAACCATAATGTGCATAGCACAAATGAGAACCAAATTGATGATTGATACTATGTTAAATAAACATAAGTACTCATTCATATTGTAATTATGGTAATTAGGCATTAGACATGCAAATACCATGGGATGGATATATCTATCTTGTAACACCAATGTAAGAGTATTAGTAAAAGAAAAGTAATGAGTAGTGGACGGAGCTCCACAAGTATTGTAACCTTTGAAGAAGTAGTACGAAACGAATGAGGATAGTAGATGAATGAAGTTTATGAGTAGTGGAATCGTAAGTAAATTATTTGAAGCAATTGAAGTCAACAAAATCTCATAAGTATAGTATTCCTTAGTTAGAACATTGGAGACGATGGTGAGTAATGGATGGAAGTAGTGAAGGTTGATGAAATGAACACTTAGGTATTGAATCACGGAGTAAAACATTTGGGAAGTAGAGTGAGGATGATCGATGGATTGATTCCATCTTTTGGAGATGTATGAATTCGTATCACGACTAGAAAGAGTAAAAAGATAGAAAATGAAAACAATTAAATTATTTGTTTGATTGAATCTGGCGTGGGAAGTCGAACTTGATGCTGATCAGATCAAGGGAAACTGAACACAAATTGGAGTGGAAAGATAGTTCAACACTGGTGCTGATCACATCAGGGTCGAATGATTCTGAAGCTCCCCTCAAGTGGTCACAAGAATCACACATAGGATAGAAGTAATGAATAAATTGGAATTCGGAGTTGTGTGTTTTAGGAACTTCTAATTAGTAGTATTGAAAAGATAGTCTTAGACATGAGAATAAGGATTTGTTAGAAGCTTATACCGGAGAAGATAGTAGTGTAGCATGTTGTATTATTCCAAAGGCAGCAGGACATAGAGGAGTCCTGCGTCGAGATGACCTGAGTGCCTGCGGGATTGTAATGTGTATTGCATTGCTTTGGGAATAGCATTGCACTGTATGTATGTATGAACTTTGTAATAAGGAGCCGGATAGTTGGTAGTAGCGCGGATTGGAGTAACTATTGTATATTGGTATGGTATGGTATGTAGAGACCCTGAGTAATGGATTTGGGAATTGTAAGGAGGAAGAAGGTATGGCTTTGGTATTAGACACGTAAGAATGAGTAAGCATTGTAAACCTATAACCTCGATCAACTTTGAGGACAAAGTTCTTAAGGGGGGTAGATTGAAATACCCCGAACTTAAATATAGGGATTAAAATTAATCTAATACGTATTTAAGGGCCTAATGGTACCTAATTAATACCGGTAAGGAAAAATAAATCCAAAAGAATAAATAAACGCTTAAAAAGCGGAAAACGCTAAATAAGCGTTAAATAACCATAGGAGGTATGAGACCTCGGTTAGCGTAGTATATATGGATTCTGAAGGTTTAATAAGACCTAAATAATATATGGGAACAACTCCCAAAGAAAACGGATCCAAATAATGTATTAAAACACTAATAGAGCTTTAACGCATGTTTCTCGAGAAAACCCGAAAACGTGATTTTAAGTGGTCAAACGAACCCGTAAAAAATTTTAAGTCATTAAATAAATATTATTAAGCATTTATGGAAGCTTAATAACCAATAAAAGTAAAGAAACGAGAAAATTCCGGAAAACGGGCCCGGTTAGGGAACAGTACCTAAACCGGGTAAAATAACGAGCGTTTTCTATAAAAGACGAAAAACACTCCAGCTAGTGTAACAGTGGGGGCCGGTTTTAATGGGTATAAACAGCCCTCTCTCTCACACACACACAAGTAACAAATAAGTAAATCAAAAAGCAAAAGCAAAAGTACAAAAAGTAGAAAAGATACTCTCTCACCTCACTTTTCTATTCTCTCTCCCATTCCATCCTTCCTCATCGTACTCCCTCTTTTTCTTCTCCCTTGTGGCTGTGATTTCGAGAGCTTCAAGAAGCTCTAATGGCTTCCCTCCTTCAACCTCATGCTCTACCTCCATGTAAGCTCCAAACTCAAAAATAATTACATATTTGAACTCCCCTCATTCTCCTCTACATTTCCCTCTTTTCAAAATTCGAAAAGGATGAGTTTCATATCCATGGGTTTTCCCCATTTGAAGAGAAAAGCACACCATTATGGAGCTTGGAGTCTCCTCTTTCCAACAAGGTAAGAATCTCCATGAAAGACCTCACTTTTCTCCATCTCTTGGGTATAACCGATTTTTCCTCTCTCTCTCACCTTGTTTTTCCTCTTGTTTTGGAGCTTTGTTTCAACCCTCCAATGGTGGTGAGAACACCTTCTTGAACCAAGGGCTAAAACCCCTCCTAAAAGCTTCAAAAGGTAAACCCTAGAAATTTGTTTAAAACATCTCAATGAGTTAGGATAAATCTAAGGGTTAGTATATTAATTATACTTGTTTTGTATGCTTTAGGTGATGGGAATGGAGTTTGGCAACTCTATTCCCCACAAAATCGAATTGTACAAGGAAGAGAAGAGGAGAAGTGGAAAAGGAATGAAGGAATTGTAAGCTCAAGGTAAGGGCTCTCTACTAATGTTAAATTTTAGTGCATTAGAGTAATGGGAATGGGTAAACCAATCTAAGGAACCCAACTAATGTATTAGTAACGTAATTGTGAAAGTTTGAGTAATTGTGCAATAGTATGTGAATTGTAGGCCTTGGAGCCAAATGGTTGTGTATGAGTATTAGTATTGATGTTTGATGGAGTATTGGTGTATTGGGATGGCTTTATATATTTGCTCAATTGCTGGTAGAACCCTTGTGGTTTGGCTAGATTAGGAATGAGTTTGATGAAAAAGTGCATATGTGGAGAAGTAAGAAATGTAGAGGAACTATGGCAAAATTTTGGTAGGAATATGTACATGTATGGATGACTTGGTGAATGGGAAAACCAAGGTGAGTATTGGAGTTAGTAGAGATGTTAATGACTATGGAGTAGTAGTTGTGGTAAGAGAATGAAAGGATATAAAATCTGTAGCAAGAATTGTTGAATGGCATTGGAGAAACTAGGAGGATTTATGTACTTGACCTTGGGAGTGAGTGCTGGACTTGAAGAGGAGAGGCAATGCATTGTAGGCATTGGAAATGGCATTAGGAGAGGAAATTATGTATGGAGGAGGTGGGAACCAAAATCTGTAGCAAGGAGGTATTGAATTGCATTGTAGAACTAAGAAGAAATAGTGTGCAAGATTTGGTAAGAGGAGAGTTGGACTTGGGTATAGGTAATGTAATGGCTTGGAAATGTATTTGGGATGCTAGTAATGGTATTGGTAGTAGGAGTATTGGATATGAGCATTCATGAGCTTTAAAATCTGTAGCATAAGTGTAACAAAAACTGTTACAAGTGTTGAAAGAGAAGTGAGGGAATTGTGCAAGTTGTTTGATGGGTTTAGCAATGGATTTGGTGGATGAATTAAGGTGATTTAGAATGTTTAAATAGTACTAAAACATGTTAGGATGTATGTAAAAAGATTGGGGAAGCAATGGGTGAAATTGGGAAAAGAAAATAAAGGCTGTAGCAAGGTTCTGCTACCGTCCGACCCAGAGTCTGGGTCGGACAGTGGGTCGGACGGGGCTTAGGCAACGGCAGTAAATCTTTCTGGAAGGGTCCGACCCAGAGCCGTGGATCGGACATGGGTCGGACAGGCAAAAAAAAAATCAAGGACGAAGTTACTGACTTCGTCCGACCCAGAGTCTGGGTCGGACAGTTGGTCGGACGGAGTCTGGACCACAGGACCGAAACTTACTGGAACGGTCCGACCCATAGGTTGGGTTGGACGGTGGGTCGGACGGCCCCAACTTATAAAAAAAAGAAAAAAAAATAATAATAATAGTAATAATGTAATCATATGTATGTACATATATAGATATGTACATATATGTGGGACTTAGAAATACACAATTAATGTAACACTAATGGTAAAGAAATAAGTATGTAAATGGGAAACAAGTAAGAGGATTAGTTAAGAAGTGGGAAGTATAAGAACGTTGAGTTAAACCAAAGCAATGGGATAACGGGGTAAGCACGGGAGTAGTAGCTATGAATGTATTGTAATGCTTAGAATTTATTGAACCATTTGGCATGTAGTCATTGGTTCGAGACTAAGACTCGAGGAACAAATAAGGAACTATGGAGCAAGGGAACACCCGATAAAGTAAACCAACGGTGAAAGGTATGATTTCTTCATGCCCTGTATCATAATTTGGTTACCCCGATTTGTGTGCTTAATTGACCACCTAATAAGATAAATGCATGAATCGGATTATATTGCACTTACTTGTGCTTGTTTACATTGTTCTCGATATTTGTCTTGAACAATAGTTTGTATAATTCATGAAATATATGAATGTTGATGATGTGTAATTGTACCTTGTAGTGCACTTGTATATTGTATTGTATTTGTATGGATGTGTATATGAATAATGTATTTGTGTATGTGGCTTGTATGAATGACTTCTGCTGATTCCTAACTACCTAACTCCTAACTTAAGTGAGTAAACTGGAATGAGTAGAAGTCCGATATAGCTTCGGCCACACGTGAGGATGCGGAGTCCCAAGAGGTTGGCTGCAATTCCTGACTCTTAAACTGGTCCGCGGCCCAAATCCCTTAAATGGGTAGCATCCCGGATTGGTGAGTCAAGTAAATCCCGGAGGTGAGACGGAGTAGTCCCCAGGGCCGGAGGTCCCGACGACTTAACATGAGTAAGAGTAAGAGTAAGTAAGTATGTATGAGTATGAGTATGAGTATGTATGCGTATGTATGAAGTAACGAGTAAAAGAGTAATCTCCACCCGATTAACCCGGGTGGACCAATGAAGCTAACAAGAACTGTACTTTGTGTATGTAATGAGTATGTGTATTCGGAGGAAGGTAAGTATGTGTTGGATGTTTATATTGTATTCCTGGTATGTAATGAAGTGTATGTATGTGTGTATGCCTTGCGTAATGTATTGTAATATTATGTATAAGAGCATGTATGCATGTATGTTTGAATGAAATCAACCGCTTGTATTCGACCAAGTGGTCGGCGTACCCTCACTAGTACGCGGGGTATGCGGTTATCATGCGCAGCGAAAGCTGACCCCCTAGGGGGAACGTTTTTAGTGTGCAGGTACCCGAAGCGGATGTGGTCAAGGTAAGAGACCGGCGGCACACCCTTGTACTTAGAAAGTAAGTAGTTGCGAGGAATGGGTAGATGTAGACTCTTAGTGAGTATGTATGAACTTGGAAGAGATATTATAATTGTACAAGGATCCTAGTAGACTCGGTTAAGTATATTGTATTGCATGGATTATGGAGGAGTAAGTATTGAATGGAGCATTGTTGTATTTGATTGATGAATGGAGTATGTAATATAGATGTGTAGTACTCGGGATTCCGGTCCATCAGACCGATGCTGTATGTAGAAGCAGTAGCCTTGTTAGTCACGTGGGTGACTAACGACATTGTATCACCCACTGTATGTAAGTATGTATCCGCTGCGTGTATCTGATGTGTAAGGAGATTGGACGGTAAGCACAGCACTAATGGTAGGGGTGTTACAACTGCATTAATTATTTATGCACGAGCGTCCTATGGGACTAACACTACGTCGACTATAGATCGACTTATATAAACATACATATGCGTTGTGCTGACATGACGATTACTTGATATAATACCATGATATTAATATTAAGTATATGGTAACCTAAGTAAAACACTTAGGGACGAGTCACGACATTGTCGGTCTCTAGAGCATGGATCTCGAACATGAATATAACCTAGATTACTTCTAGGTATGCGTGAGACCCATTGGGCAGCTAACTAATAATTATTCTCCATAAGACTAAGAGCTGATCTTAAACATTATGAGAGAGATGTTATGAGTTGAGGTGAGGAATCCCGGTAGTTTACGAACTACTAGGTTGCGCATTTGTGATCACTGAGGGGTTTCCTAATTGGATTCCGCTCCAGGTTATATCCAACGAGCCCAAACTGGATCATGGATCAGGTGGCTACGACCTTTTTATGGACGTCTTACGAGACATAAGTGAGTCAGGGGCCTCCGGTCCTCTGACGAAATGAGCACCTTTGTGTGTACGGGAGGACTACTGTCCATGGTGAGGTTATCGGGTTGTCCTAACATGACGCCCAACTGATATTAATAATTAAACATGGTTTGGATGGTTGGGGCCTTAAAGGCCAAATTAAATTAAATATGAAAACTGTACGCCACGACGAATGTACATTGTACATATGGATGGGGCCTTGAAGGCCAAACTAAAATAAATTAATAAAGGATGGTATACGCTACGGCGATTGTACATTGTACATCATATTGTGGTTGTTCGATACGTTCAATATATAATTGCGGATTGTGTTATTAAATGATGTTTGGATGGATGGTTAAATGTTTGTGAATATTTGGATGAATGATTATGTATAGTATACATTTATATTGCAGTATTGTTTATAACTGTAAAATGGTAAAGCATGAAAGCAATCTAATAACAAGATGGTTAAAATAACAAGTGACCAGTAGGGTCCAGGCCCGGCATACTCAGCGTCTATCGCTGATACTACACCATTA
>JAIOTZ010001731.1:0-29308 GCA_023374045.1 Limonium bicolor | reverse complement strand
TGGTACCGAGTCCACAACCTATTGGATTCACAATTGGATAAGTATTGATGTGGACACAAGTGGAATTAAATCAACACTGCTCTTTATTGATAAACCAACCATCATACATACCGTGTCTCTAATACACGTTACTAATAGATTACATGATACTAGGAATTTAATATTTTCTAAAGGTAAGGTTCAGGCGTCCTGGTTTCATGTGTGTGGCATTGATTATTGCCGGCGGTGCCGTATTCAACTTGATCTTGTTGATCCCGTGATACAGCATCCGTGAGTTTCCACCCATGATTAGGACATCTCCTGATCTCAATACCATTTTTCTGTGCGAGGTCCACACGCTTCTGCTCGCTATACAGGAATATGGCGTCATCACCAATGGACCAAGACACTACGGGCACTCCTTGTTCAAGAGATTCCGCTGTCTCGTCCTTGTCTTGGTGTAACCCAAGTCGTCCTTCTTTCTCATAGAAGTTGACGATACAAAGGTCCGCTTCAAGTGCGGGGATTGGTTCAGATTCACATTGTTGTGCAAGTTCAACTGCTTGAGTGATGAGGGTCTGAAACTCTGGTGGTATTGTCGGTGGCGTCGCTCCGTCTTGTGTTCGTGTCTCCTGGTATGTCTTGGTATAAGGATTCCAGTCCTTTCCCAAGCACATCATTTCAGCTTCATCTTCGCTCCACCGGGGAATTCGGGTGTGTAAAATCCACCTTGACCCGTTCCTAGCTCGTTGCATCGTCGAATAATTGAGATTTGCGCTTCGGGTGTCAGGTACCCCCTTAATAAGATCATACCTGGGCGGATGACCTGACACTGTTTGTTGGTGTAGTCGTTGTTGGTGATGTCGATCTCCTCTTGATTCAAGGTTACCGGTATTGGGTAACAAATACTAAAGCTTCCTATGGGTACAATTTGCATCTACGGTGAGTACTAGTTTTAACTACTTCATCTCATGCTCAATACATACTTCAATTCATTCATTTACTCATGCATTCACTCATACTATTACTCTAATACTTAGACATGCTTCTCAAGGATTCAAGGTTTAGATAATTACCTGGGCCGGATTTCGAACCGGGCCCATCACGGTCAATCACATGCAGAACAGGCTGCCTCTGAGGTGCTCCCCTCTGAGGACCCCGGGATCCCTGTCCCTGAGGTGCCTGCTGGGCCGGTGCATCGCCGGATGCCACCTCCTTGCCCTCTCTCTGCTTATAGTTCTGGAAGTTTCCTTCTGCTTCCACTCTCCGGGCACTTGTTAGCTGTGTGTCCCAGCTTCTGGCAGTTGTAGCACTTGATCTCCCTCCCGTAGCAATCCTTACCAGGGTGGTCCTGGTTGCACTTCCTGCACACATAGGTGCGGCCGTCGGAGAAGGTTTTGGCGGCTCCGGAGCTAGAACCTGAGGTTAGAGGGTTAGCACATGTGTGCGTGGGTATACTAGAAATGATACTTATACGAATACAAATTGGAAGTAGAATTTACCCTTAGGAGGGTGTGATCTCAGCGGCTTAGCTGCCACCGGTGCAGAATAACCAAGCTGAAGGATCTCAGCTGGTTTGCCCTGCTCAGCATGGGCACTGCTCTCACTTGGGGACTTCTTCTGAGAAAAGAAGTTCCCTTTCTTCTTCTTCCAGCTTTTACCCTGGTTCTGCTCCTCGGTGCTGGTGTTTTTGTTGTTAGCTTTGCGCTTCAGCGCGGTTTCTTCATCCCTCAGTTGGCAAGTGATCTCAACGCGAGAAGCCGCGTGATAACACTCCTGAAATTTCAGGTATTAGCCGGGATGATGTTTAAGAAAGAATAAGGAAAAGATTCAAGGAATTCAAGGAATTGAAATGAATTGAATTGATACTAAGGGTCAACCGATATTTACCTGAAGGGAGGTAAATCTGGTATAGCCCATACCGTACCGAAGGCGATGGCTCAGACCGCCATAGAAGCGATCGACCAACACCTGGCCGGTGTATCCAAGATCGGGGAGGAGACGGAGAATGGAGGTGAAGGTGCGGTAGTACTCATCCACAGACATCTTGTCTGTCATCTTTAAGGCGTCTAGCTCTAGCCTTTTCTTCGTTTTACATGCTCGGATAGTACTTGGATCGGAGGAGAGATGCGAAGGAATCCCAATCGAAGGTGGGGTCGCTTACATGCTCATGCTTCACCAATTTCCACCAATCCATGGCCGCATCCTTCAAGTAGTAGGCGGCTACTCTGACTCGAACTCCAGCAGGAGCTTCGAGTGTTTCAAAAGCAGTCTCCATCTCGGAGATGTATGCTTCTAGCTTAGCCGGGTCACTCTCGCCCCTAAAGCAAGGAGGGCGGAGTTCCGCTACAGCTTTCACCCATTGGCTTCTCTGGGTGGGGGGGGGGTTGGTCCCGTTTGAGTTTGGTTCTGCTGTGTTTGTTGTACAGCTTGGATTACTTGCGGTAGCATCTGCGCTACCGTGGCGGCGACGATCTCAGCTATCGTCTGCGCGCCCGTTCCATCGGAGGCTTCGCCTCTAGCTCGGCCTCGGCCTCTTCCTGACATCTGAATGTTTAACAGTTACATTAGGCTCCGCAAGAATGACCAAGGTCTTGGAATTAAAACATGGTATCGTTCCTAGAACGTCAAGGGTATCCGTTGTAACAACGGTAGTTCCTAGTTAGGTTTCTAGATATCCGTCTTAAGACGGTTGAAATCCTAACTCGGTAATCTCCTATGCTCGGTACTTTAGGACATCAGAGCGTAACTACGCTCTGATACCACTTTTTGTAACACCCCAACCGTTAATCCTATGCTTACCGTCTAATCGTCCTGTTAATCCTACGAGTTCGCAGCGGAATATTACTACTTACTACGGCGGGGGAAACAATGCCGCTAACCGCCCATACAGCTAGCAAGGCTACCAATACTTACAGTGACGGTCTGATGGCCAATAGATACCGAGCTACTAAAACAAACTTACCAATTACAAATACGTTCACTACCAAAGGATTACCGAGTATTCGAAGTGCATTCATTACAACCTTCCAAGTTTCCCAAAAGAATGAGTATCTACCAACTACTCATCTATACCAATCAATCCCTTCACAAAATCCCAAAAAGGTGTACCCCATGGTACACCGGCTATCAAAAATCTAAGCCATGTACTACTCAGTACACCGATCTCAAATTCATTGTTTACATACAAAAAGAAGACAAGAAATTAAACTAAGTCTTCATCGCTTCACCCTTCTCTTGCACCTGCATTTATATTAAAAATGGTGCCCCAAGGGGCTCAGCAAATTGCTGCGCATAAACTCCGCATATACCGATTGCTAGCAAGGGTACGCCGACTAATTGGCGACCGCTAAACATGCGTTCATTACTCATACATACATGCTTTACATACAATCATACATACATTACAATACATCATTCACTTCAAGGCAACATACAATAGAGTTCACAATACTTACCTTCACAAGGTTAGCCAAATTGTGCATCCGGGTTAATCGGAATGCATATTACTCTTTTACTCATTACTTACTTCTTCTTACTTACAATTACTTACTTCCTTTTTACTTTACTTACTCATTCTTACTTACTTACTTATACTCAAGTCAAGTCGTCGGGACCTCCGGCCTTGGGGACTACACCGTCCCACATCCGGGATTTACTTGACTCACTAATCCGGGATGCTACCCACTTAAGGGATTTGGGCCGCGGACCAGTTTAAGAGTCAGGAATTGGAGCCAACCTCTCGTGACTCCGCATCCTCACGCGTGGCCGAAACTATATCGGACTTCTACTCATTCCAATTTAATTACCATTTTAAGTTAGGATGGTTAGATTGTTAGGAACAAGTTAGAAGTCCAACCACAATGAATAACGGTCACGGTACAATACAACATACATACATACATTCATATCATCCGTACATTTCATGAAGTATACAAACTAAGAATTAAAGAGAGTATACAACATCATACAACACTACATATCACAAGTAAGCATATTAACTCCGATTCGTGCATTTATCTTTATTGGTGATCAATTAGCACACAACACACAAATCAGAGTAGCCATGATAGCATTCGGGGCATGAGGAATTCATACCGTTCACCGTCGTACGTAATTCCAAACGTCCTCCGATGTCACAAACCAAGTCCTATTACATACATACAATTGAATGATTAATTTAACTATCATTAATTAACTCATACTTACTATGTCCTTATACTCTTGCATTTGCTCTTTACTTAGTTACTTTTCCTTTACTTAGGTTTTACCTCCTTACTTAACTTTGGCATGCTTTCATGCATGTACATATACATATATGTATGGGTATACATATACATATATATATACAATTACTATTTAATTAAAATAATTTTTTTTTTTTTTTTTTTTTTTTTTGTCAGGACCGGACTTGCGACCGACCTTGGGCAAGTCCGGTCCATTCCAGTAGGTTTCTTCGGGAAAATTTTTGGTCCGACCGGACTTGCATGTCCGGTCGCAAGTCCGGTCGATTCCAGTAACATTCTGCCGGGAAATTTTTCTGCTCGACCGGACTTGCATGTCCGGTCGCAAGTCCGGTCGATTCCAGTAGCATACCGAGGGGAAAATTTTCTACTCGACCGGACTTGCATGTCCGGTCGCAAGTCCGGTCGATTCCAGTAGCATTCTGACGGGAAAATTTTCTGCTCGACCGGACTTGCATGTCCGGTCGCAAGTCCGGTCGATTCCAGTAGCTTTCCCGTCTTTGTAAATCTGGGCACGACCGGACTTGCAAGTCCGGTCGCAAGTCCGGTCCGGCCCAGTATTTGCATTTTAATTTCTGTTTTCAATCCTCTCTTTCACCCATTACTTCCCCATTGTTCCTACACTTATTCCCCATGTTATAACACTAATTAAACCTCCTAATACACCTTAGTTCACTCATTAACTCCTTACACAATTCTATACTCATTCACTCACATAATTCTCCAAGTTTCACTCAACACTTGCACTAGTTATTTCCTCTAGTTACATTATGCTACAGATTTTAGTTCTAACTCTCTCCAACATTAGTTCCCTCTTCTAATGTCATTTCTAGCACTCTCAATGCATTAGAATACTTATTTATCTCTCTCAACTTATCCTCTATCTTCCTCAAACAAAATCTGTTACAACTCACATTAGTCACCTAGTTTTTAATTCTCTAAGTGTTCTAATCCTAGGCAAATTTTGCCATAGTCTCCCTATATTTTGTACTCACCACATGTTCTAGTTCACATTCTCAACACTCATTTCACCTGTTTTCAACAATCAAAATACACAGCTCCCATTTACAACACCAATACTAAAACAACACTAAAAACACTAAAGAATTCCTGCACTCAAGATACCATTCCCAATCTGTTTCAAATGAGTTTTACACATCTTTTAAAGCTTCCAAGATACTTATTTTCTCCTACACATTACACTACTAATACATTACCATTTTTCAATACCAATTTTCATTACTAAAAATCTGTTGCATATACATTACAAGACTACACAAAGGTGAACATTCCTTACCTTGCTTTACTTCTAGATTTTCTTTCTTCTTTTCTCCTTCCTTCTCCCTCTACCGGTTTTGGTATTCAACAAATCTAACATTATCACCCATATATACACACACATTCAATACCAAAACTACTCTTAATATTATTTAAGCTTTCAATGTAGACTTCTAGGGTTTAGAATTCATATTACCTCTCAAGAGTGCAAATGAAGCTTGGAGTGGTTCAAGAACAAGGTTTCCAACTCCTTCAACAAGCCAAAATCGGCTAGAACACAAGAGACCAAACAAGGGTTTAGTCTAGATTTTCGTTTTGCCCACAAGAGCTAGGAAAAGATGGAGTTTTCAAAATATTTTTACCTTAGAAGAACAAGGAGAAGGAGGGCCTTCTAATGGTGGTGTTGAAACTCCAAATGGGATATACCCTCAAAATCGAAAATGGTTGTTTTTGGATTTTGGAAAGATGAAAATGTAGCTCTTGAGGAGAGGATTACAATGGTGTAATTTTTATAATTTTTGGAAGAGTATTGAGGGAGTTACAAAGGAGAGAAGGTGAGTTTTGTGGGGGTTCTCTCAAGCAGCCATGGAAATCGCATGGAGGTAGAAGAAGAGAGGAAAAAGAGAGAGTGAGGGTGCTGGTCCACGTGAGGAAAAGAGAGAATGGGTTAGGAGAGAGAAAAATGTGAGAGTAAATGTTACTTTATTGTTTTGTTTGTTTGTGAGTAAAAGAGAAGAGGGTGAGTGTGTGTGAGTGAAGAAAATCGGACACACACAGAGACCAAGGGGGGTTTTAAATTCTTTTACATTCTTGGACACATAAGTTTGTGTTAATTATATTCCTACCCCACAATTTCCCGTTTTTGACAGTTTTTACTAATTTCTCGTTTTATTGATTTTATTGGTCCTAAAGCCTCACTAATATTTATTAGTGATTATTTAGTTGACTAAAATTGTTACGAGTCTATTTGACCCGCTTAAAGACACGTTTTCCCGGTTACCTCGAAAAACGCGCTTTAAGGTTCGTTAGTGATTTTAATCCATTTTAAGGATCCGTTTCCTTCGGGATTTGTTCCCTAATAATTATTTACACTTAATTAAGCTTCTAAATTACTTATTAGCCTAATTAATCACTATTTTTAAATACGGGGTATTTCACAAACTCATTCTAGAAGTCACTTATCTAGAACCTTGGTAAACTTTGATTTTTACTGAGTTATTTTATTTTTAGTGATGCCTATATAAGCAGCCTTAACCCTTGAGAGAAGCACATCATTCAGAACCCTATGCAATCAGAATTCACACCCGTCAAAGCTCTCCCACGTTTTTACACACCCGAGCACCGAAATGACCTTCCGAAATCAACATCAAAACACTTTTTCCAACTCCCACAACATCAACTATCATCAAACATTCATAAAAAGACCCCCAAAACGTGAAGAACGCCAAGAACAGTACGGGGTCAAAAGCTTGGACCGAACTCAATCCAGAACCGATACCGATGGAGCTTCCGATGAATCCTGTTGTGAAGTATCACCTCAATCCCGAAGGTAAACAAGGTTAGAATTTTATGTTTTTAATTCCTTTCCAACTTCATTAGTCTTTTGTTAAATTTTTGGGTGCGAACCGACCTTTTATGTATTTTGAGTTACCGTTTGTTTTTGCTTCTTCCCTATTACTTGTTTGATAAGTTTTACCATTAATTCGACTTCAAATTGAAATATTTTGATTACTAACATATTGGAAATCTTTCATACAACATGCCTATACTTTTTTAGCCGAAAACACCACCGAAAAATGCACAAATGCCACCGTTCGTGGCTAGTCCGTGCCTTCGGATGGCCTGTCTATGCCCACGGACGGTTTGTCCATGGTAAATAACTCATGTCCAGGCCCATTGACGCCCTGTCCGTGGCCCCAGACTTTTCAAAATTTTGTTTTCTCGTAAATTCAACTTTTTTGTATAACTAGGTCGACTAAGGTCCGTGGTCTCGGACATTAGGGCCGTGACTACGGATGGAATTAAAATTTGACCTAATTTGACTTCTGAAACCCTAGTTTAGGTAATTCCAATTTTCATTTTAACTTTTTTTGTAAAAAATGTTAAAAAATATAGAAAAATCAGAAACGTGTGCATTAAGGTTAAACCGACTTCGTAATAAGTCATAAATGACATAAGTAGAGGAAAACGACTTAGAAGGGTAATGAAAGTAATTTGAACCCCTAATAAGTCGGATACCAAGCCCCCGAACCCGAACCCTCCTTTCCTAATTTACACTAAGTTAAAATTAGGTGGCGACTCATAATAGGTTCCATTGATCTAACTTAGGTTTTACTAGTTAATGTTATATGAATTAGTTATTAATCTTATGTTATAAGTGGACCTTGAACCCGACCAGATCCTAATCAACCCGAATTAACATAGGATAGTGGTTCAAAAACCAAGGCTCACAACGGTTGTCTTTAGATCCCGCCAAAATAGGTATATTTCATACTCTATTTCGGTGATTTATATTAACAACCACCAAAATAGGGTGCCTAATATTACTGGTCGTCGTCTTCGCCCTCACCATTGCGCTCGATCTCTCTATTCCCTTCTGCACATTCTCTCTCTCGGTGATTTGAGCAAATTTCACCTCCAGCTCGACCACCACTGTCCGTACCGTTGCATGTCGCCCCTACCGTTGTTGTCGACCACCACCGGCCACGTCATCACCCACCACCTGTGCCACTCTCCAGCCTAAACAGAGCAGAGGTAAAAATCCCTAAATTGTAAGTTAGTTTTTTTATTTTGAAAGTTGCAAATTTGTTGTGATAAGGATTAGATTTAGGTTGCAATGTGATTGTGGGTGTTTAATGTAGTTATGTGTAAATAATGTGTGTATAACAATGGTTTACAATTAGTATAACTTTTTACGCACAAAAGGTGTTCGATATAATGTCTTGAGTGAAACAAATGTGTTGTTTGTGCCCTCTGGAGCGTTTGCGTCTTTCTTATGCCTCATTGAAGACGGGGCTGAAAGCAATTCATTTTGGAACATGTAATATGCTTTAACTTATCTCTTCATTCTATTCATTCACTGTAAGTTTGCAAGCCTAACTATGAACATTGAACATACATTTTGCTGCATTTATTTTCTAATTTTGCTTTTGCACCTTTGTAGAGATATCAGAAGTGGTACTGATGCATCTCTTGCACAACCAACCTCTCGCACACCAGTCTCCCCTCTCTATAAATCCTGAAAATATCAAGTAAGTATTTTGACTTTGGTTTTTGTTTTAAAAATGCAATGATTTGTTGAAATTAAAATGCTAGTTTATTTAGGGTTTTCAAAGCTACAGTGCAACACAAGGACTGAACTAAGGAGGTGAAAATTCCATGTCCTTGTGTTCACTGTGGTGTGCTATATTCAAGCATTGATGTCATACAATTCCATCAGAAGACCTGTGGTTTCATGCCACATTACAGAAGATGGACTTTTCATGGAGAATCAGTTCAAGATAATGCTACAAGTACCTATAGTCATGATTGTTGTCACTTAAGAACTGAGCATACCTTCAGTACTATCATTGAGTCGGATCTATTCCCAAGTAACTCAGAAGTCAATGTTGACAATGAGACGACTAAACATGATGAGCGAATGGATGAGATGCTTGATAATGTCGAGGATAATTTCGTCGACAGGCCAAATGAGTATCAAAGGTTATTGGATGCGTCCAAGACATCCATGTACCCTACGTGCATTAAATACACAAAATTGAAGGTTGTTTTGAATTTCTTCAGCTTGAAGGGGAGATATGGATGGAGTGACAACAGTTTCATGACACTTCTCGAGCTACTTCAAGATATGCTTCTAGATGGGAACGGTCTCCCTACCACCACTTATGAGGTGAAGAAATGGATGTGTCCAATGAGGATTGAGTATAAAAAGATTCATACATGTCCCAACAATTATGTGTTGTATATGGGTGATTATAAACACCTAGAGAATTGTCCGAAATGATGATTGTCTCGATACAAGCTCAAGGATGGTGACTCCTCATCCGCTTAGAAAAAAGTCCTCTAGCTAAACTATTATGGTATTTACTGATCATACCTAGGTTCAAAAGGTTGTTTTCCAATTCAAAAGATGCAAAGAACTTACGGTGGCTCGTAGAGGGTATAAAAAGTGATGAGAAACTAAGACATCCAGCAGATGGGCCTCAGTGGAGAAACATCAATAGGTGGTACAAAGAACATTTGAGACATGAAGATAAGAATCTAAGGCTTCGGTTATGTACAGATGGGATGAACCCGTACAGCACATTGAGTAGTCAACACAGTACATGGCCTATTTTGCTAGTGATCTACAATTTGCCCTCATGGTTGTGTATGAAATGAAAGTACATCATGCTATCGCTCCTGATATCTGGTCCCAAGTAGCCAGGTAATAACATTGATGTGTATCTCGTCCCACTGATTTATGATCTTAAACTATTATGGAATGAGGGAACCGTGGTGTATGATGCTTACGCAAGAGAAAATTTCACGCTCAAGACTTTGTTGTTCTGTACTGTCAACGACATTCCTGCATATGAAAACTTGTCCGGTTACATGGTGAAAGGAACATTTGCATGTCCCGTATGCGAGGAAGACACTTGTTCGGACCGTTTAAAATTATGAGAAGAATGTTTACATGTGTCATCGACGTCTTCTGCCCGAAGAGGAAGTGTATGAAAAGGTTAAGGACATTGTAATGTATTTGGAAACACATCAAAACCGGCAAAGTACAATTGGTGTGCTATAAAATGTGTACACATCAGGAATTGATCCTGTGACGCGTGGGCTAAATAGATATTACCTTAATTATTGGGCCGTGATAGTCATTCGCAACATAGATACATACTACATGTATATATTAAATGTTATGTACTCTAAATATAAATGAAATTTTTTACTGAGATATGATCGAACATTGGATATGTAAAAATTAACAATATAGAAGTAGGTTCGACTAAGCCTCATCGAGATATTATTTACATAATATTATTGAAAAGGGGAGAAACGAGACCGATCCTAAGAAGAAATGTAAGTAACGACCGGTCATTTGTGACCGGTCAGAATAGGCTAAGTAAAGTGTAAATAACGACCGGTCGCTTTTACTGGTCAAGAATGATCAAAATTAAGGACAGGTAGCGACCAGTCGCCTACGACCGGTCAAGTTAACAAGGAAAGGAGCGAGCAGAAACGACTGGTCATCTCTGTCCGGTCAATAAGAGTTAGAAGTTATAATTGTACGTATAAGAGCCAGCCTGATAGGAAAAGAGTAATGACAGGCTGGCAACCTCAGGGGTAAATAAAAATACTATAAAAAGGGCTATACCCCCATGGAATAAGACACACTTTCGATACCAAAAAACAACCTGAGTACTCTCTCTCTGTAAATCCTTCAATCTCTCTCTCGTATAATCTCTCTCGTGACAAGGTAATTCGATTTGGATAGTCACGAAAGGTCGGAGTTAGGGAGATGATCGTCTACACCATTTCATTTGGCGCCATCTGTGGGAATAGATGATCGTTTACACCATTTCATTTGGTGTCATCTGTGGGAAACAAACAACTCAAGATTTAGCAACCACAAATCCACCAATAGAGTAATGGTCTTATCATAGTAAGAATTGTCGAAATCTAAGAATCGGGAAATTGCGTTTTTTGCAGGTTCAAGTGTGAGGAATGGCCCCGAGAACGAGGAAAACACCACAATCCAATGCCGAAATTGCCAACACGGATGCTGCTAGAGACACCAATACAAGAGCTTCAGATGCCATTTCCAAGCAGGACCTGGAAGGGATGCTAAAGAATCTAACTAGAGCAATCGATGAAAGGACTGTAGAAGTGATGGAGAAATATGTGACTACTTCTACCACTTAGGCAGTGTACCTAATCGTTTTGCGGGATAGTGGATTCGTGGGGTTGTCGTACTCTTGGGGACCTCGCTGTGATAACTGACAGTGGATTAAATTTACTGAGAATTCTAGTTAACAAATTTATCATTTTTCAGGAAAAGAAATAATCGAAAACCTAACCTGAACAAACAATAAAACAAACAAAATAATAAAAATAGAAATTATAAATCTTTTTGTTTTTGAGAAAGCATCCCGGGTTGTTCTGCTCACCTATTTTATCAATTATATTAATATAAACTTTACCACTTAAGTAATAAACTCAGAAACTATAAATAATTCGTTGACGACTAAATCTAACGAACCCTAACCAGTTGCTAGAACTAGCAGCACTAATGCTCTAATCCGGACACAACCAATCGCATAAAGAACAGCTTCCATTTGAGACTAATTAACCTATAGGCCGGATCAGGCTTCTAGCTGTTAATCAGGTTTAACTTCCCACGTCTTGTTATCTATCTCAGCTCTCGCATGTTGATTAGAAAACTACAAATATTGCTCTAATAATTGATCAGAGAATTAAAGCAGATGAAGAACTGGAATGAAACTACTACTTTAGATAAAATTATAGTGGAAAGCTTAACATAACATAATTATATAAATAGGCTCGCATCCCAAACCTGAGAGGGCTTAAGTTTATTAATTAAACATAACTATATATAACAACGTTTAAACAAAATAAGAGAAAGGGTAGAGAAAACTCCAGCTAGCAAGTTGACTCTGAATCCTAGCTCCGCCTCTGTATCCACGTCGTCCGTAACTAATTAATGGCAGAGAGTGGTGTGGTGGAAAAAACAAATAAAAATGGAGAAAGCGAGAGAATAGAGATTGATGTGGTCGTACGTGGTGTGCGAATGTGGTGAGTAACGCGTGGTGAAATGTTGTGAACGAGTGTGGTGGGCTTTGGATTAAAGAAGGGATAATGTTGAATGGAGATGGGCGTCGGTTTTTATAGGTAGAAGAAATGAGAAGCAGACAACGGAGCAGGCGGTGGAAATTGGTGAACAGATCCGCGAAGATTTGCAGTCAGAGAGTGATGGGGCAGCAGGAATTGATTGCAGACAGAGCCATCGTCACGCGTCAGTGAATTAAGGTGGGCGCCGTCTGCAATTAATGAAGGAGCAGTTCGAATGCGGCGCCGGCGAAAGAAGAAGAAGACTGTTCGCTGTGTCTCTTGTCGTGTCCGCTTGAAAACAGGCGGACACCTCTGTCCTCTCTTGTCCGCGCGATAACAGGCGGACTCCTCTGTCCTCGCTTGTGTGATGTCCGCGCCAAAGGAGGCGGTCGCAGCCTTCTCGTGTCCGCGCCTTATCAGGCGGACTCAGCTTCCTCGTGTCCGCGCCTTATCAGGCGGACTCAGCTTCCTCGTGTCCGCGCCTTATCAGGCGGACTCAGCTTCTCCTCTTGTCCGCTACTTATCAGGCGGTTGCCTCCATATGTCTCGTCCGCACCTTAACAGGCGTTGGGATTGTCTCTTGTCCGTGCCTTAACAGGCGGACACGCCTTGTGTCTGCGCCTCTCTTGTCCGCCTCGTTTGCGGATGTATATTATATATGTATATATACGAGTGTACTCCAATCTTGAATCGGCTCCAGATTCTTCGTTATAAGTCCGTTTAACTCGTCGTTTGTTGCGTTGGAAAGCTTGTGAAATAAACTATTTGATTCCAACACTTTTTCCTACATTTAACACATAAAATATATCAATTCATATCAAAACATAAATCTAGGAAAATCATGTGATAAGTGTAAAATATGACATGCATTGTTATAAAATAGGAAGAATTAAGTCCTAAGAATAGATATATTTTACACTTATCAAACTTCCTCACACTTAGCTTTTGCTTGTCCTCAAGCAAATAAAGAACAAACTTTCTCTAAGGTTACAGTATTAAACTCCGGGGTTCAACAATCGTGGAAGGAAATCAAGCTAAATGGCAATCAAAAGAATAATCCTGCTCTTAGATGTAGGTTTTTATAAACAGTGAAAAGGAAAATTTTTAATAAGAGCATGGATAAGTTAGATTGCAAAGATTGAACATAGATTAGCTCGGAACCTTCCACCAATTTCGTTTCTCTAACCTTTGGATGACAAGGGGTGTGAAGTAACACCTTATTCCGTGATACCTTTCAACACCACATACTCATGATCAAATATGAAAAATTGCGACAATCATTCAACATTAAGAGTTTTGCATGTTTATTCATTTTTTTTTTCGCACATTTGTTTCATCCCCCAGACTTTTCTCTTCACCCATGTAGCGGCTTTAGGCCTTCTATCCCAGATCACAAGACCTTAGGTAGATGGGTGATGAGGCACCCCAAGGACTTAATAACCGAGTGAACGAGGCCTGTTTTGGTTCAGAAAACTTCATTATATGATCAGAGGAGTACCTTGCCTTATCCTTTTCATACCAAACTTTCACTTAGTTCCATGATTGCCAAGCTAAGGTAGTTCAATTTCCAAAATCAGCTTATCCACCAGATTTCAGTGAAAATAGATTTAATTTTGAAGAAAGAATTTGATACATACAAACAACGTCAAGCAGAACGATTCTTGAGGTTGTCATCAGGCTTGATTTTAAAAACCACAAAAATTTAGCCCGAAAATTCAACATGTATTGGCCTTTGAGAAGCTTACTATCATAATTAGAGAACAATAAAAATCAAGTGTGGCATTAGGTGCAACTTGGCATATTTTCAGGGAAAGGTATAAACTTCCTCACACTTAAGAGGAGCAATGTCCTCATTGTTCATAAAATAATCAAGAAAAGACCTTTCAAAATATGCCAGACTCATGAAGAATTTCATTTAGGACAATCATGGACTGATATAATAATATCATTAAGCGTGATAGACTGGACACAAACATTTAAAATAAAGAAACTGAGACTCCCCTGATATCGTAGATTGAGGAAGGTGTCCTTCCTCACACTTAAGTGCGAACAATGGGGGTAGTAGCGTTCCTCACACTTGCGTTCAAGCAAGTGTCCATCCTTGGAGTTCTTCAGATACCATGATAAGAATTTCACCTGCACATACTACCCAAATAGATGCTAAAAAGCGTTGCATGAAAGCATAGACACCATTTCCACTTCTTTTTTTTTTTTTGAAAAACATAATATAGAAATAATGTGGGGTACAAAATTAAAATAATAATAATAATAATAATAGGATAATAAAGTTTAACCACTGGGTTGCCTCCCAGTAAGCTGCCCGTAGTTTTAGTCTTTGGCTAGACTCTTGCTTCGTTATCCTGGATCAAAAATAAAAGTAGACAATACCTTCGCCAGGAAAACGAAGTTAGTAATAATTAAAAGCAAACCACCTGGATCAAAACAAAATGTTGTTTCGGCATATATAATTGGAAAATGAATACTCCACAAAACCTGGTGTTTGAGGAGGTACTGCCGGTAGCGTAGTTTTAACAGGAGACCAGGTGTGATTGGCTTCATTTCCTCAAATTGGAGGATGTAAACATCCTCCTCTTGCTGGTGAGGCTTATGGAGGCATGATGGGAGTTGATGAGAGACCGGTGGTAGTGGTGTTCCTTCCTCAGATTCGAGGATGTAAATTTCCTCTTCCGGTAGGTGAGGCTCAATAGGATCACCTCTCTCAAGCTCGCAGACCGGCTCAGACAACTTATCTTCATATTTTAATTGCTCCTTTTGTGTTGGGGATGGGGATGGAGGAGAAATGTAACTGTCAGACATCTGCTCCAACTCGGCGTCGGAGAAAAATGTCTTGAGAAGTTTCATTATCTCCTCATCAGAACTTGCTGCATCATGAATATCTCGCTCAGTTTGCTCTTTACTCCTTGGAGTCACCACTGGAATTTCTTCTGGTGGCTCGACCATACTTGGGAGGAGTTCATCTGGCCCTTGTGTAGATTGTTGCTCGTTCTGATTGAAGTAGTAATACCCCAACTGAGCTTCGTTGTATTGTGCGTTAGCCTGGTTGACTTCCCACCAATACGGCTCTCGATTTGATGGTTGAGGTGGTTGATAGTCTTTGACCAATCTTTGATATGAGGATATTTCCTCTTGCATTCGCGTCCATTCTAAATCGATCAACAATCTTCTCACCTCGTCATAGCCGCTCTCCATTATCAGTAATTAACCTATAAAAACAAAAATAAAAAATACCGAGTAAAATAGAACTAAAAATAGAAAAGAAACATAAAAACAAAATTAACTAAAATAAAACAACAAAGAAAAACAAAAATAAAAGCAAGGGAGAATTGCTAAATAAATAACAAATGAAATAAACAAAAATAAAATAGGAATGGAAGATATAAATAAAAATAAAACAAGAGAATTAACAAAAATTAAAAAAAATAATAAACAACTAAACAAAACAAAATTAAAAAGGGAAGAGAAATAAATACTAATTAAATTAAAATGAAAATAAAAATTAAACAAAAGAAAATCTCAAATTATAAACAATGGACTAATAAGTAGCAAATCTATCCTTAAAAAAAAATGAGCCACGCAACTTGTACTAGTCTAAACGAAACAAAATTGCAAAACCAAATTGGATAAACTAAACAATACGAAAAAGTGAAGTATAGTCTAGTCTAGAAATTGAATAAACTAAAGGCAATGGAAATTCAATTCGTCAGAACCTGAATCTAGATGAATTCGACAGTATGAAAAAGTAAAGTGTCTAGTCAAAATTCAAGACTAGAGTACTAGTAGACGGAAATACGATTCAAAAACATGTACTGTAATAAGTCTGTAACCGAAAGCGAAATAAAATAGAAGAAGAAAGGAAAACAGATTTGAATGGAATTCCACGTGAAGTTAAACGAAATACAAACTAAAGAAAATTAAGAAAAGTTAACCAAACAAAAGAAATCAAATTCGAAAAGTGAAATTGAAAACGTACGGAAGTCAATAACCAAGTTCAAAAAGAAAATTAATTCTATTAATGAAAGCTAACACGTATAACAGGAATTAAAGCAACTTAATCCTAGATTATTCTAAATCAATTTCGATAATGAATAAAAGCCAACGGAATTCGAGGTTAAGTAATTAAAAATAGAAATTGAATTCCTAAGGATAATCGCTACGTAAACCTATATACTAGTCCAAAATTCAATTCGATAAAGAAGACAAAATAAAAGTCAACAAAAACTATCCAAATTAAATAAAAAGAATTAAAACTAAAATAAGAAAAGAAAAATTAAAATAAAATCTCAATCAATTAAAAAAAATGTCAATTAACCGTGCCAGAGGTCCCCGGCAACGGCGCCAAAAACTTGTTGGAGAAATATGTGACTACTTCTACCACATAGGCAGTGTACCTAATCGTTTTGCGGGATAGTGGATTCGTGGGGTTGTCGTACTCTTGGGGACCTCGCTGTGGATAACTGACAGTGGATTAAATTTACTGAGAATTCTAGTTAACAAATTTTATCATTTTTCAGGAAAAGAAATAATCGAAAACCTAACCTGAACAAACAATAAAAACAAACAAAATAATAAAAATAGAAATTATAAATCTTTTTGTTTTTGAGAAAGCATCCCGGGTTGTTCTGCTCACCTATTTTATCAATTATATTAATATAAACTTTACCACTTAAGTAATAAACTCAGAAACTATAAATAATTCGTTGACGACTAAATCTAACGAACCCTAACCAGTTGCTAGAACTAGCAGCAGACTAATGCTCTAATCCGGACACAACCAATCGCATAAAGAACAGCTTCCATTTGAGACTAATTAACCTATAGGCCGGATCAGGCTTCTAGCTGTTAATCAGGTTTAACTTCCCACGTCTTGTATCTATCTCAGCTCTCGCATGTTGATTAGAAAACTACAAATATTGCTAATAATTGATCAGAGAATTAAAGCAGATGAAGAACTGGAATGAAACTACTACTTTAGATAAAATTATAGTGGAAAGCTTAACATAACATAATTATATAAAATAGGCTCGCATCCCAAACCTGAGAGGGCTTAAGTTTATTAATTAAACATAACTATATATAAACAACGTTTAAAAAATAAGAGAAAGGGTAGAGAAAACTCCAGCTAGCAAGTTGACTCTGAATCCTAGCTCCGCCTCTGTATCCACGTCGTCCGTAACTAATTAATGGCAGAGATGTGGTGTGGTGGAAAAAACAAATAAAAATGGAGAAAGCGGAGAGAATAGAGATTGATGTGGTCGTACGTGGTGTGCGAATGTGGTGAGTAACGTGGTGAAATGTTGTGAACGAGTGTGGTGGGCTTTGGATTAAAGAAAGGATAATGTTGAATGGAGATGGGCGTCGGTTTTTATAGGTAGAAGAAATGAGAAGCAGACAACGGAGCAGGCGGTGGAAATTGGTGAACAGATCCGCGAAGATTTGCAGTCAGAGAGTGATGGGGCAGCAGCAATTGATTGCAGACAGAGCCATCGTCACGCGTCAGTGAATTAAGGTGGGCGCCGTCTGCAATTAATGAAGGAGCAGTTCGAATGCGGCGCCGGCGAAAGAAGAAGAAGACTGTTCGCTGTGTCTCTTGTCGTGTCCGCTTGAAAACAGGCGGACACCTCTGTCCTCTCTTGTCCGCGCGATAACAGGCGGACTCCTCTGTCCTCGCTTGTGTGATGTCCGCGCCAAAGGAGGCGGTCGCAGCCTTCTCGTGTCCGCGCCTTATCAGGCGGACTCAGCTTCCTCGTGTCCGCGCCTTATCAGGCGGACTCAGCTTCCTCGTGTCCGCGCCTTATCAGGCGGACTCAGCTTCTCCTCTTGTCCGCTACTTATCAGGCGGTTGCCTCCATATGTCTCGTCCGCACCTTAACAGGCGGTTGGGATTGTCTCTTGTCCGTGCCTTAACAGGCGGACACGCCTTGTGTCTGCGCCTCTCTTGTCCGCCTCGTTTGCGGATGTATATTATATGTATATATACGAGTGTACTCCAATCTTGAATCGGCTCCAGATTCTTCGTTATAAGTCCGTTTAACTCGTCGTTTGTTGCGTTGGAAAGCTTGTGAAATAAACTATTTGATTCCAACACTTTTTCCTACATTTAACACATAAAATATATCAATTCATATCAAAACATAAATCTAGGAAAATCATGTGATAAGTGTAAAATATGACATGCATTGTTATAAAAATAGGAAGAATTAAAGTCCTAAGAATAGATATATTTTACACTTATCAAGAAGAAAATGAGGTCTTGCAATAGGAGTTGATGAAAAGAGACGAAGAATATCAGAAGAAGAGGGAGGAGATGACCGAAGCTCTCGAGTCTCTCAAGAACCGCGATTCAGAAGGAAGTAACAAGCGAAGAAAGAAAGAGCTGAGGGAAACTCTAATGATCAGTGAAGAAACAGAGGAAAATGACTCGATTGATATGACTCACTATTCATTCTCCAAAAGGATCAGAAGAGCAAAATTGCCCTCTCACTTTGTCGCGCCTGTGGTCGAGAAGTATGAAGGAACAAGGGACCCCAGACGCACCACATCAAGAAATTTATGTTCGCAATGAACACGCAAGGAATCAGTTCCCTTGCTCTTTGCAGCTTATTCCCAGGAACTCAATCCAAGAGAGCATTAAGCTGGATCTCGACCAGGCCTCCGCAGTCAATATCAAGTTTCAAGCAATTGACTGAAGAATTTCAACAATATTTCGCTGCAAGCAAAAAGGTCAAAAAGGAAACAATTGAGTTGATGGATTTAAAGCAGCGGAAAGGGGAAACGGTGATGGAATTCAGCGAATGCTTTCACAGGCAAGTAGCTGAAATCGAAGATATAGATGAGAAGATTCTGATCAAGGCCTTCGGAAATGGATTAGCACATCCCGGCTCACCGGAAAAATTGCAACTAAGGCACCTAAAACTCATGGGGAATTGGGTGAGATGATCCACGACTTTTTAAAATCTGAGATAGCAGAAAACAAAGCTAAGGAGTATCTCGTAAAATTCACTCAAACCTTAGGGTAAATCATCAAATTTCCCAAAAAAAAATTGAAAGCGGTAATATTCAACCATCGAACGTATCTAGCTCTGGCGGTAATACTCGAACGTATCAATCAGTGTGAATGATTTCTGAAAGTGCTCAATTAGTCATTGATTTGTTCTGTCCACAAATTTCGAACAAGGAACGGGAACTGCTCAAGCTCCAGCTCAATTCTCTGGCGGTGCAGGTGAATGGTGATACTCGAACATATCTGTCTGTGGCTGTTCCTGCTCGGATTTTCTTCTTTCACATAATTCATAACAAGGAACATACTTGCTCCAGCTCAATTCAATCCCAACCTGGACTAGCGAACTGAACCTGGAACGGTAATACTCAAACCTATATCTTTGTGCGAAGGATTTCTGCAGCTGCTCAGTTGACTAATTTGAACATGATTTCTTCTGTCGCATAATTCAGAACAAGGAACATACTTTGTCAACCTCAATTCGAAGCAACCCAACTGGCAAACTGAACCTGCAACGGTGTTACGGTAATACTGAAACCTATATCTCTGTCTCTGTGCAATTGATTTATTGAACATACTTGCTTTGCACCGTAAGCTTTGAAGCATTATTATTTTGTTTTTGGAAATTAGATTAGATGCTAATGTGAATCCTCCACCACCACTGCACCTCTGTTAATTCTCTTCTTTGTATTATGGCTGCACCTCTGCATTGCAGATTTAACAAAATAATAATGCTAATATCGTTTTAACCCAATTAGTTAAATTAGACTCTGAAATGCTCTGGTATGGTGTGGACATTAAACTGAAGCAACCCAAACTCATAAGTTGAACAAGGAACGTACCTGCCCTACACCTCTGTTAATCATCTTCTTTATGTATCTGCGCCTTTGTAGTGCAGATTGTAATCACTCGAACATCTCATCTCTCACACCAGATTAAAGAGTGGGCTGCTGAATTCTGGAATTGGTAATCTACTAGAATTTATCTGCTCTCTGGCGATTATAACTTCTGTTTTTGATTTCTTTTGTGACCGTCACAAGTTGAACAAGGAACTTAGATGCTCTAAGAAAAGATAAATGTTATGTTATCAGAATTGACACAAATGACAAAGCGATGAATCTGTTCATTATTCTGGTTAAAGATATCACACTGTTGCGCTAATACACAACTTTTTCTTGTTGCAGATGGCTTCTAAGGGTGTAAGTGATGTCTAGATAACAACTTAATATCGTTTTTGCTTATGTTTATTTTTTTGGAAAGATTTGGATCTTGTAATGACATAAGTTGTAATCTAGATTTGGATCTTGTGATAGAATTAGCAGGTGGAACTCCCTTGTCGTTTCATTGAGTTCTAGACAAAATTTCGTTTTTTTTTCTATAGTTCTGTTTTTTATTTTTTATTTTAATTTTTTTTAATTGATTTTTTTCAGTAATTCAATTTTTTTTTTGCAATTTGGTTCCTTTTTACAATTCGGTGCTTTTTTATAATTCGGTTCTCGGTTATGATTTGGGTAGAACCGAAAACCGAAATAAAATCTAAGTTTTCGGTTCCAGCTTCTAAAAAAATCGGTTATTCGGTTCTCGGTTATTTCGGTTCTCAAACTGAAATTTGGTTATTCGGTAGAACTGAACAAAAACCGAAAATCAAACTTTTACTTATTTGGTTTTCAGGTAGAACCGAATAACCAAATGCTCACCCCCTACCTTCATCTGTTGGTAGAGTAACAAAGACGACACTTCTGAATTGGCCTTCGAGATCGTTGGCTTCTTCAAATTTTGGTCGTAAATCTCTTTGTACATGTGTAGGGCGGTGGATGGTGACATGCAAAACCTCTCTTTGTTCGGTTGATTTTTTGTGCATAACATATATCGAATCACCTCATTCAAGGGACATTGATTCTTGCTCGCCCTCTACATGTCCCTTTTGTGATAGTGAATCGGAAGAAATGGACTAATGGAGGTCGATTAATATGGGGGGCAAGGATCACAATCTTTGTATGCTCAGGTAGGTGATTTTGGGAACAAAAAGGAGGAGGAATCCTATTGTTTTTGGTTGGGGAATGAATACAGAGATGTGTTGCTCCGTTTTGTGGTTAATGCTCAAGAGAAGTTGGAAGATTCAGAGAGCGAAACAAGGATGTGTATTTTTTGGTAACAAAAGAGGCTGGCAGAGATAATCATTGCGGCTTCTGATAGTGGGTTGACTGGGGAACTTAGAGGCTTTGTCTCTGGGTGGTAGGTGTTGTTGCGGAAGCGACTGGGTAAGAGAGTAAATTATTGTACTAGAAAATCACTCCGTACAGGAAAATTCCTAGGTCGTGGTAGGGTCACAATGGTCCCGCTTAAGAACCACTTCCGTAGACAGAGTTTCCTGACTGTAATTTCATAGCACAATAAAGCACTACAAAATTACCCACTATAGCTGCTAGATAAAGCTATAAAGAAAACACCGGAACTATAACTGATTTTGCTATTAGTTCAGAAATAGAGAGAGAAGACAATACAATTTAAATATATAATAAGTTGTTTGTTGAAAGGATGAAGAGAAAGGAGAAGGAACACTTCCTTTTATGACAAAAGGAGTGCTCCTAGATTTTCCAAACCCACGATGTGGGATGGACTATTTCCACAATTCTCCACCTTAGTTTATCCCACTCAAAAAACGAAACTCACTCCCAAAAAATAAAAAAAAAAGGAAGTGATCTCAAATGCGCCTTCAGGCGCCATCTTCAACGTGTAGGATGTTGGTCAAGTCCAAGCAATGTTTGAACTTAACTGTGGTCACCACCTTGGTCATCATGTCTGCGGGATTCTCAGTCGTCCGGATCTTCTGAACAAGAATATCCCCTTCTTCGAGTATCTCCCGCACAAAGTGATAGCGAACGTCGATATGCTTCGTCCTTGCATGATAGACTTGATTCTTTGCTAAATGAATAACACTTTGACTGTCACAGTGCACCGTGATGTGCCTCTGACCAACTCCTAAGTCTTTAAGCAACCCATGAAGCCAAATACCATCCTTCACAGCCTCGGTCAGAGCCATGTACTCCGCCTCAGTTGTAGACAAAGCAACTGTAGACTGCAAGGTAGATTTCCAACTTACTGGCGCCTTGGCTAAAGTGAACAAGTAACTAGTAGTTGATCGTCGCTTATCCATATCACCAGCATAGTCGGAATCACAATACCCAACCATATCTTGACCACCTTTAACATCCTTCTCAAATTGCAGACCAATATCCACAGTACCTTGAATATATCGTAAAATCCATTTCACAGCTTGCCAATGATCTCTGCCAGGATCATGCATATATCTGCTCACAACTCCAACTGCTTGTGAAATTTCGGGCCTTGTACACACCATGGCATACATTAAGCTACCAACTGCTTCTGCATATGGGACTCTAGCCATATAGTCTCTATCTTCTTTAGTCTTTGAAGATAATTGGGCACTAAGCTTCAAATGAGGTGCAAGCGGGGTACTCACAGCCTTTGAATCAGCGTGCATGCCAAAACGTTGTAGCACCTTCTTCAAGTATTGCTTCTGAGTTAATTGGAGCTTGCCACTCCTACTGTCTCTGCTAATCTCCATCCCAAGAATCTTCTTGGCTTCTTCCAAGTCTTTCATCTCAAACTCTTGTGCTAACTGAGCCTTCAATCTATCAATCTCTGACTGATTCTTTGAAGCTATTAGCATGTCATCAACGTACAATAGTAGGTAGATGTAAGACCCATCATGTAGCTTGCGCAAATATACACAATGGTCATATTTGCTTCTTGTGTACCTCTGCCCTTTCATAAACAAATCAAATCGTTTGTACCATTGCCTTGGAGACTACTTCAGCCCGTACAATGATTTGTTCAACCTACAAACCCAATCCTCTTTACCACGAACCGTATATCCTTCCGGTTGAGACATATAGATCTCTTCCTCCAGATCGCCATGTAAGAACGCGGTTTTTACATCGAGTTGGGTTAGTTCCAAATCTAGCTCCGCTACCAATGCTAACAGAATTCTAATGGAAGTATGCTTCACAACTAGAGAAAATACCTCATGGTAATCAATTCCTTCCTTCTGTGCATACCCTTTGGCCACCAACCTGGCCTTATAGCGGACACTGTTTTCACCTGGAGTTCCTTCCTTCTTTGCAAATACCCATTTGCAACCAATTGCCTTTTTGCTCTTTGGTAGTTGTGCCAATTTCCATGTGTTGTTTTTGTGAAGAGAATTCATTTCTTCTTCCATGGCACCTTTCCACTCCTTACTTTCCGAGTTTTGATTTGCTTCTTGGAAAGTCAGTGGTACCCCTTCATCTACAACTGGAAGTGCATAAGCTACCATATCCGCATAACGAGTAGGTTTGCGGATCTCTCTTATGGGTCTTTCTTCTGCAATCGGATCTGATTCTACTGTTGGAGCTTCCTCATTTGACGCATCTACTCCTTGAGAGTCACTATCATCTCCAACCAATGGGTTTACAAATATCTCCTTCTCGAACTCCACCTTCTTTGGTGCTTTCTCCACCTACTTCTGAGTTCCCTCTGTCTGATGGAGTCTACTGTCACCTTCTTCCACAATGCAGATTCATCAAAGGTAACATCTCTGCTAATGATTGTCTTTTTCTTCTAGACACCACAACCGGTATCCCTTTACCCCAGACGCAATCCCCATAAATAGAGCCTTCTTTGCCCTTGGGTCTAATTTTGATTCCTTTACATGGTAGTAAGCCACAAACCAAACACTCGCAAAGAACTATAATTAGTAGCTGGTTTTCCAGACCATGCCTCAAGTGGTATCTTTCCACCAATAGCTGATGATGGTAACCGGTTCACAATATGGCTGCAATATGTTACCGCCTCTGCCCAAAATTGTCTGCCCAGCCCAGCATTTGACAACATGCACCGAACCTTCTCCAGCAATGTTCGCTTCATTCGCTCTGCCACTCCATTCTGCTGCGGTGTTTCCCTGACTGTGAAGTGTCGGACAATTCCCGTGTCTTTACAAACCTTCAAGAATGGATCACTCTTGTACTCTCCCCCATTATCTGTCCGGATGTACTTGATCCTTCGACCTGTTTGCGTCTCGACCGTCTTCTTCCATGTTAGGAAGATCCCCATCACTTCATCCTTAGTGTTCATGGCATACACCCAAACCCTTCGAGAGAAATCATCTACGAAGGTCACATAGTAGCGGTTCCCACCCAAGGAAGGCGTCTTGGTGAGTCCCCAAATGTCAGGATAGACATAATCCAAAATACCTTTCGTATTATGGATGGTAGTGCCAAACTTCAATCTCTTTTTCTTCCCGAGAACGCAATGCTCACAAAAGTTTATTTTACAAGTGAAATGGTACATATCCCTAAGTTCCCAAACAATCTTCTCGAGTAATTCACTAGTCAAAATCCTAATCTATCATCAAGCTCTTCGGGTTCTATCGAGTTACCTTGTTACCGAGTAAGGGGAGCACAAGAGAGAGAGGGTAAGAGATTCGCAATAACAATGCAACAGTGGAAATTCTCAAGCATAGATCGCGTGCCTTTTATTGGGGGGGTGAACCCCTATTTATAGTGTTTCCCACAGGCTTTCTTGGCCTATCACATTGTGCCAGCCTGGCACATAAATATCTTGATAGACCTATAAAATATCTCATAAGTATCTTATCCTAATTTCCCTATCGTCGGCCGCTACTTATACTCGTCCTATCTTCCTATCGACCGGTCACAGGCGACCGGTCGTTACTCGTGCTACATATGGCGTATTTGATGACTGGTCACAGGCGACCGGTCGTTTCTTACGCTGTGTCTCAGTTTCTTGACGACCGGTCGTGGACGACCGGTCGCAGCGATGGTTTTGGCGACCGGTCACAGATGACCGATTGCTTTCTACGTTACGCTCTAAGATTTCTAGCGACCGGTCGAGAACGATCGGGCGCCGCTTTCGATCCGGCTGGGGTCTCCTGGGCCTAGTTAGGGACGCCCAGTCACAGCCTTGGATTTTCTTTTCCTTTTACCTCTGGGTCATTGGCCTTTTCGGGGCTCCTTGACGTGTTTTCCCCACTTCACAGTCCCACAAGTTCTACTTTTGGCGTTTGAACGAAGAAAGTAACTTTGATCCTGCTCTTCCGGTCTGTCTTTGGGGATGAAAAAATTTTGTCATTGCGTCAGGCCTTGTCCTCTTGTTGCTTCCCATCTCCCAGTCCCACAAGTTCCGCCTTTTTGCTTCAAAAGAGAAAGGGAGAACTTCTTGCGGCCCGCGCGTTACGGGCGCCGCGTTTGTGCCGCACTCGCGCCTGCGCCTGTACCGGGGTAACCGTTGGGAAATTTTTATCGTCTCACGCACGCCAGCGTCGCTGCAGAATACGCAAGTCTCTGCACTTTTCCTGCAAAAAGCACTTTTTTGTTTGTTTTTATATTTTAAATATTTCCGAAATTATTTTACCGTTTTTAAAAGGTTTTGGGAGGGCAACGCTTTCTCTTTCCTTCAATTTTTACGCTTCACAGGTTTTCGTGTTTTCTCTTACACTTTGTTATTTCCGCATTCTCTCTCTTCGCTCTGCTTCATCTTCCCCGATTACCTCGCTCCCGTTCTTTCCCTGCTCTAATGGCGTCTTCCAGCTCTAAATCGTCTCACACTTCTGCTTTAAACGCCATCGTGGGTTCCAAATCGGGGGGGAAATTCCGCCCATCCTTCTTGAAGCCTAAGTCTGCCTATTCCAAGAATCGGGGCCGTTACCTAGCATCTTGGATGTTAAAGCTCTCGATTCTCTTCTTGCGAAGGTGGAGGTTCCCATTGGGACTCAAATTTTCCTTCCTTCTGACGATTCGCATCCCCTCGACGAATTTGGTCACGGCTACATCGTGTATTCCGATTTCTTCCGACGTGGAATGACGGTTCCTCCCCACCCGTTCGTAATGGGGTTTCTGATTCGCCGCTGCTGCATGCTTTCCCAACTTCACCCGAAGGCTATATGTCAACTCCATGCCTATGTTGCCCTCTGCGCCGAGGAGGGGGTCACGCTTTCTGCTACAGAGTTTGTCCAGTTCTTCACCAGCAGGGTCGATTCTGGCAACTTGACCATATCCGGCCGGTCTGGGTATTCGCTCTTTGAGTACAAGAAGCTAGCTCAGCGCTAGAATGCGCGGTGGTTCGCCATCGTCCCGCCTCTCGGGCGGTACCTTGGGGTTGCCTACTGTCCTTCGATTATCAAGGGCTCCCTACACTGCCCCACGTCATCCAAATCGGAGCTCCCCATGTCCCGCGTTCTGAAGGCGGTGAGCGATTGTCATCCAAGCGTGGAGGACTTTTTCATCAGCGTGTGTTTGGCCTCGCTTGCGCACTCTGAGGGTAAGAGCTTTCGCCCCCCCCCCCTTTGCTTTTTTGCTTTTTTGTTTTGCCTCGGCTCCTTGTTACTCGTGCTTCCCTTCTTGTCGCAGATTTTCCTCAACTTGGGGCAAAGGTGGGTCCCTTCCACAGTTGGCAACTGGTGTCCCTCAAGACGGGGGAAGGGAAGGTGGACTACTATGCCACCCTGGACGCTGTGGAGAAGACAGCTCTTCGCGAAGAAGAGGCTGTTGTTTCTGGTCGAAAGAGGTCTGGGGAAGAAGCTGAACACCCAGCAAAGAAATAGAGACCAGCGAGGGTTAGAGAAGAGGGGTCTCCTAGGACACGGAGACCCGGTCACCTGACACTGCTAATCAACCAGGTACTTGGTACACTAGTCCAGGTTCCAGCTGTCGGGTTTTTCTCCCTCTTACGCCTGGGTCAGATCTCAATCTTAGTCCATGGGACGAGAGAGAGTGTGCATGTGCGGTCTTGTCCTTCGTGTTTTATCTGTTCCGGCTTTTGTTGCTTTTGCTTCTTCTTCACCTGGTTGTTATTTCCTGCTGATGTCTGGTTCTGCTTTTGAGGTTATCCATTTTGTGTGTGTTTTCTGCTTTGCAGTTCCCGAGGCCGAGAATGCCGGGGCCGAGGAGAGAGCAGGACAACCCGGCGCGAGCGTGGCGCCTGATCAACCATCCTTTACTCAGCATCGCCAGAAGACCCTTGCCTCGAAGAGTAGGGTGAAGCATATGGCTAAAAAGACGAAGGCCTCCGACATAGTGCACCTCGATGGGTTGGGCGCCACAGATACCGCTCCACAACAGGACCTTTTGGAGGAGATTGTCCCTTCTGGGCCCGGGGCTTCATTACCTGGGGAAAGCGGCTGCGGAGCGGGCGTCGCGCCGGGCGCAGCGGAGGGGGTGCCCGCAGACCCGGAGCTTCGCTCAAAGGCGAAGGAGGATACCGATACCACCACGCCGTCCTCTCCTCCTCCGCCCGCCAGTGATTCTTTCTAGGGCCGTCTGAAAAGGACGGATGGTTCTACCACCGTGGCCAGCCTCTTCCTTTATTGCCCGTGACGGAGTCGTCTTCCTACTTCGAGCTGTGGAAGGAGGCAATTGCCGGTCTGACTCTCCTGACGGTCTCTTCGCCCCTATGAAGACCGTGACCGCGGCGAAGGAGAGGTTAAGGATTGGGGAGGGTGGAGCGGACGCCATCATGCGCCACTCTTTCCCTCTAGACGACTCGCTCAACCTTATGTGGCAGGGGATCTACCGGGTGAGTGGTTCGTCTTAATGCTGGTGTTGCGTGCTTCTCTTAATTTTCTTATGTTCATCGTTTTACTTTGTATAGACGGTGGCTTTTGCTCAAAGTGTGGACGTGCACACGGGCTCTCCGTTCGAAGCTTGCCTTGAGGAGTGTCGGGCCCAACGCTCAAGAGGAGTTGATAATAGAGCGGTCTTCCAATAGCATCTTCGTTGACACCGTTCAAGAGGGATCTCCAGGCGGTGCACGAGCAGACCGCGACTATGAAGAAGGAGCTGGGCGATGCTTCCGGGCGTGCACCAGGCAGAGTGAGGAAAACTTCTCCCTTAAGAGTCAGATCCGGCCGCTGGAGACGGAAGTTGCGTCTCTAAAAAAGGTACGAAGTGAGTTTGCTGACGCCCGGCTGCATACCTTTTCTGACTTGGAGTCCTTGGTGGGGCAGGCCCGAGCTTCGTATGATCAAGAGGTCGAGAGCCTTCGTGCCGAGAAGGCCACTTTAGCGCAGGAGAAAACGCTGCTTGCTAAGGATAGGGCTAAGCTTGCGCAAGAGCTTCGTTCTGCCTCTGAGGCGAATGCTCTTCTAAAAAAGGAGTTGTCGTCCTCCGAGGCGAGAACGGCGGAGGTGGCCCGGGAGGGCGAGGTCCTGGTCTCCGAAAAGGGGAGGCTGTCTGCCGAGCTCCACAAGCTGTCTGGTGAGCTTGCGGCCTCCAGGAGCAACTCTCCTCTGAAGAAAAATAAGAATGCTGGAGGAGGAGTTGGCTAAGCTGCGGCTAGAAAACTCCGAGCTGCCACGAGAGGTGATTCTTTACTTTCCCAATCATTCTTTGTTGCTTTTCTCGCCCTTTTTTTATAAAAGTTTTTTCTTCTCTCCCTCTCTTTACTTAGGCTCGAGGCCTGGGAATCGTGGAGGGGCTGGAGAAATTAAACCTGCGGATCGAACCTCGAAGAAGAGTTGATTGCCGCGAATGCTAACCGTGATCGGTACCGGGCTTACGCTAGACTCTGGAGCAACAGGTGACCGGTCTCGAGGCTTATTTCGGAAGGGGGAGGACCTGCAGCAGCAGAGCACAAAGCTTGCCCACCTGAAGGAATCCTTCACCTCTCAATGCGGGAGGATGGTTAAATCGTGCCGCCAAATTGTCTCGAGGTTTTTTACAAGGGCGAGGTCATGGACGACGGCCTTTACCGGGAGTTGTCTTTTAAGGAGGTTGCACAAAAGACTTCCTTTCACGAGGTGCTTGAGAGGTTCGGGCGTCTTCCTGGGGAGACGTGCCTTGTTCCTGGCCAGGCGTCTTTTCTTCCTCCCGGGAGCACCAGCATCAGGGTGGTGTAGGTCTCCGGTCCTCCGGGAGGTCTGGGTCTTCGGAGA
>JAIOTZ010001730.1:0-29309 GCA_023374045.1 Limonium bicolor | reverse complement strand
TCTGTAAACTCTCTCTGTCGAGAATTCCGTCGGGGTGGTTCTACTGTCCCAACGCTCCAACCAGGTCCTCTTGACTGTCGATCACTGTCTTCCTCATGTTGCCTGGTTCTCTTGCGGTGCAGCTTTGGATGCAAGTTGCTGCTCCTGGTTGCCTAATCACTTTCCTGAGTTCTGTAGCAATTTCTTTGACATTCCCCTTCGATCCTCGGACCCTAATGGAGCCAACTTCAATGCAGTCAAAAAGGGTGTTGAGAAGCCTGTCCACTAACTCATCCCGAGCTTGACGTTCGGACTCGAGGGAAAGAGCCTTTGCTTTCAACTCTTCGATAACAGCAACATAGTTAGATTCCACGGCGTCCATGGCAGCACTATGCCTCTGCTCCATAGCTTCAATGGTGGCCATGTGCTTTTGTTCCAAAATTGCGAGCTGGGCTTCCATGTCGATTGGACCGCACTTAGGACTTGAGTCCACCTGTGTCCAAGGTGTCCATTATTAGCTAACAAAAGGAAGTGGGCTGAAACATGACGCTTCACAAGATAGATCGAAACAGACTTAGGCTGAAAGCAAGTGGGCCAGGATACCCAGAGAATTACGTGTCTGGGCTGGAGTATCTTTCAGACTATGAACTGGAACTTGGACTGAAATCTAAACAGATGGCTTTGATTGGGCCTGAGAGGTGACACCTAGATCTAGGGTTTGGGCTAGGGCCCGAATAAGAAGTCTACCTAGTCTAGAATGAGCCCTTGGGCCGGAATGTGTTTGGGCCTGGAGTAAAGCACATGGGCTGGAATGGTCCCTAAATCACAAATGGGCCTAACTTTCTTTGGGCCAGAGAAGATGGTTGCTAAGCAGAAAAAATTTTTATTTTCAGAACTTGTGGGTTATTTCAAGTTCAGGTGGATTTCTTTTTTATGGGCCTAGAACTGATTGGATAATTCAAATTGGGCCAGAAGAGAAATCGCCTAAGTCTAAGCTTTTGGGCCGAAGCCTGAATGACTCACATATTAAACCAAACAGGACCTCTAGGCCGCAAACAAGCGGAGCTGCCAATTCGGGTTGGGCTAGGTTAATGTAGGAGAAGTTCCTATCAATCTCTAGGCTGGGTAATGGGCCGATCATACAAGCAAACAAGGCCCACACAAATTCAACATGTCCTCACTAGACGTTTAAATCAAACCGGGTATGGATCGATCCGGAGAGGTGCTTAGGGCATGGGCCCAGGTCACCTCAAAGGAATAGGGCTTGCACGCTATTCTCTTTGGGCTTCCCCACTTTTTTCACATCACCTGAAGGTGTGCGTCTACGGTCGGGTCTTTGACTGACCAAACAATGGGCTAGGTAAGGATACTGTCAGGAAAATGCTTGGGGCTAAAGCCCAGGTATTAAGGGGGTGGTTAGACGACACCCTCCTCTTTTCCCCCACTTATTCACATCACCTAAAAGGTGTGAGTCCCTGACAGGGGACCCTCAAACGGGTCCCGGGGTAAAATCGGTTTGCATGGACCCTCGCTCTCACATGATGCAAAGGTGCAGAAATTAAAGTGCGCACAAAAGTAAACAAACAAAGTAATAAAGCCATAAATAAACATTTTCGAGTTAAGCCCTCTTTCTTAAAATTAAACAAGTTAAAATTAAGAGTTTGTCCCCAGCAGAGTCGCCAGTCTGTGAGCCTCGATTTTAAACCCTATCCTATGTTGGTTAAAGCTGATTAGGATCTAACCGGGTTTTAGGTCCACTTATAACCTAAGGTTAATAACTATGTCATATAACAATGATTATTAAAACCTAAGCTAGCTCACTGGAACCTATTATGAGTCGCCACCTAATTTTAACCTAGATCAAATTAGGAAAGGAGAGTTCGGGTTCGGGGGCTTGATATTCGACTTAATTAGGGTTCAATTACTTTCATTACCCCTAGAAGTCGTTTTTCCTCTACTTAGTTTAATTACGGCTTATTACGAGTCGTTTTAACCTAAGTGCGCGAGCTTCTGTTTTTTTTTGTTTTTTAGCATTTTTTGACTGAAAATAAAAGTGAAAGTTGAAATTACCTAAACTAGGGTTTCGGAGGCAGAATTAGGTCAAATTTTGTTTCCGTCCGTAGCCACGGACCTAATGTCCGTAACCACGGACCCTAGTTAATCTATGTGGAAATAAAAGTCGAATTAAACAGAAAACAAAAATTTGAAAAGTCCGGGGCCACGGACAGGACGTCCGTAGGCCCGGACATAGTTTAGCAAAACCTAAATTTTTAAAATTTTAAAATCCCGCCGCCGTCCGTGGGTGTCCGTGGCCACGGACAACCCGTCCGTGGTCCCGGACCATAGGTCCAAGATCCCGGACCACCCACGGACAGGGGTTTTATGGTGGTTCCCGAAGGTGTTTTCGGCTCAAAATTTATGCACGTGTAGCCTGAAAGGTATACAATTCGTTAGTAATTGAAAGATTGCAGTTTGAAGTCGAATTATGTACGAAACTTGACGAACAAGTAACAAGGCAGAAACAAAAGTAATTAGCAATACAGAAGCGTAAAAAGGTTAGTTTGAACCCAAAATTTGACAGAGAGTTAATAAGGTCGTGGAGAGTTAGAAAAGTAGAATTGCAACCTGTTTTACCTTCGAATTCAGGAGGATTCTTCACGTCGGGATTCTTCGGAGGCTCCGATGGTGCCGGTTCCGGATTGAGTTCGACCCGAGCTTCTGGTTGTTGATTGTTGAAGGTGTTCTTCGGGTTTTGGAGGTGGTTTGGTTGATGTTTGATGATTGTTGATGTGTTGGGAGTTGAAAAATGTGTTTAGATGGTGATTTCGGGGGATTTTTGATGTGATTTTGGTGCTTGGATGTGCAAAAACGTGAAGAGAATGAGACAGATGCCTTCTTTGAGGGTCTAGGGTTCTTGAGGTTCTGATTTGATCATGGGATAAGGTTCCTTATATAGGCTTCCTTAAAGATAGAAAAATCCGGTAAAAACCGAGATTTACCGACGTTTTAGCTCAAGGGCTTCCAAAAGGAATTTGATTATGAAATTTTACACATGGGTAAAGGATGATATTTCTGAATTTTCTAAAGTGGAATCGAATTTTTTGGATATTGGAATATTTTTAAATTCAATTTCTCGTCAGATTCAATCAGAAATTGCTAGAAAATTATTGGAAATTCGAAAAATCAAAATTCCAATGCCATTATGCTTCAGATGTCATCCTCTATCATGGGTTAAAATTTCAAAGCATTTTGAATTGATTTGACCCTTATTTGGAGGAGAGAGAAAGCCTATAGGGGGCTTAAGAGCCTTGAAAAATTACGAAAATGCCCTGGAGATGACTAAGCTGTCCCTAGTACTCTGAAATGTGCCGATCGAACTGGGAACCCTCGCTACTAGCCTATTAGTAGAGACTCTCTTCCGGGGGGTTGAAATTTTGGGTATAACAACCGGCTTGTGTGTTGTTTGTTTTTCTGTGTGTTTATGACCTTGTAAGACTTAAGTCATGTAATGAGTTTACAGTTGTTAAATATTATTGTATTGTTAAGTATGACTCTCTCTTCCCTTGTGTGTGTCTAACAAGACTTAACCAATTGTTTGTGATTTGTTTATTGAGTTCAATGTTGAACTTCTAACAAGTGCTAACGGGGGAAGTGAGGAGTCCGGTCTGTTCCGGCCACGCGTGTGAGTATGGGAGTCGATGTCATAACTGGTTTGATTCTCTTTGTATGTTATGGTTGTTTTCCAATTTGGTTTCCAACCTTCCCTTTAGCTTAACCAAGGCTATTTTACTGACTCACGTCGGGCCACAGGGACATACTATGTGTTGTTCGGTGTGCTTGGGTCACTATATCTGAGGCACCTTGTGTTAAGTTATCCGTTCAATCAAACAGGACGGTAACGAGTTATGTAACGAGCTTAGCATGAGTATGGCAACATTCTCTAGGCTCTCCATGGGAACTAATTGTATTGGTTCACTTCCTAAAAGGAATTGTTCATGTATGTTATGTGTGATGTTATGTACAATACTCATGTTATGATATATGTATAAGTTGTATGTTTTAAAAAGAATGCCATGTCATCATGACAATTAGTTGCGCGTATCCCGGTAGCCGATGGGCTGCGCGTTAACCATACCAGCCAAGGGTTGCTGACCCCCTCGGGGGCTCCATATTTCTTTTACTGCAGGATGAGGATCGGAGAAGCAGAATGGCTTTAGATTCTAGGTTGCAGGAATACTTTTGATTGTTTTTGGATGTTGAGCCCGGGATGCTCCTGTGCTCCCGAGGCGATATATTTTTGGTACCGATGTAGTACAATGATGGTCGTTAACAGTTCACGGTGACAGTTTGTGATGTACAGTTATGTTTAAGGATGTAGTTACAAACTCGGTATTATGTTAATGTATTAAAGGTTATTAGTACTATGCTCGGGAGTCTGATCATCAGACCGATACGCTTGTATTTATTCTGCCTTGTTAACCACGTGGGTGGTTAACGGCGTTGTAGCACCGAACCGTTTAGTTATTGTTTAGTTGTTATTTCCGCTGCGATTTCGATTATTTGTTAAGTGCGTAGTAGGGGTGTTACAGCTACGACACGCGATGCTATTACAGGTTTAAGACTAGGGGTGTTACAACCGCTCTGATGAAAAGATACTGAGTCTAGGACAATGAGCATAGGAATATTGGGATACGGGAAACGTCCGTGAGGATTCATGACTTAAAAAAAAAACCCTAGGGATATTTTATTGCTAGTAGTTAGCGTACTTACTGTGATTGAAAATCCCCAAACTTAGAGATGGTGTTTAAATGATAAACCATGATATAAGAAGGCTAAATAATGCCTTAGAAACATTAAGAAACATTTCTAATCAAAGAAAAATATAGGAAACACCAAAAGAGCAGTTTAAGCAAAAACGTGCTCTAAGCTTGGAGAGATATGGGAGAGTACCCAAATATTGTTCCAAGACCTTAGTAGCATACTAATGGTCATTTTAAATCAATTACCAAAGAAAACCAAGCTTGAAAACAAGTTAAAACACAAAATGTGCTTTAAGGAGTCTTAAAGCACGTTTTTGAAAAATTGTCTTGTAAATGAGTTTTGAATGGCTAAATGTCCATCATTACTCTCTAATTAATATGTGTACTATATAGTATCACATTGGAGGTCTATATCAATGGGAAATCAAAAATTTCACAACAATGTGCCTTGTTTTTGATGAATAGTGAATTTATTTAGCTAGTTTATAACATAAGTCTATATAAGTGAGACATTGGGTCAACAAAGACTAAACTACCCTCATTACTAAAAGGGGGCCGGTTTTTCTTAAGGGGTGAGTCACCACCTTCATGACTCATTAAGTTAAGAGAAGCAAATAAGTAAGTTATAAAGCATAAAACACTATTCACCTTTTTAAGATAAATATTACTTTAGCTTACCCTCTCCTCACTTCTTCATTTTCCCTTGTTGCCCACGATTTCTTGCTCTCTTTCTCTCTCCATTCACGTTGAGCTTAACCTCCATGAAAGCTCCACCTTCTCTTGCACACCACTTGCTCATTTAAGCTCCAATCCAAAACAAAATGATATTCTTCTTAGTTAGCTCAAGCTCCTCCTTTCTATCTTTTCAAAACTTCAAGAGCTTCATTTTGGTGCCAAGTCAAACCACCATTAGAGGAGGAAATTCAAGTTTGGAGACTCCATTGGCATCTCCATTCTCTTAAGGTAAGAAAGTGTAAGAAAATCTAGGTTCCACCATTTTCTTCACTTGACCGAAATAAATACTCATGGGACTCCATGTTTATGCTTTGTTCTAGCTTGTTTCTACTCTTCAAGGAGAGAGGAGGTCCTTCTTGCTTCACATCCAAGTTGTCTTGAGAAACCAAGGTAAAACAATCACATTAATACCTTAAAAACATATTTTAAACCTAGGGTTTGTTTCCTTAGGGTTAATGTGTTCTAGTACTCATTGGAGTCATTGGATATTGGTTAGAACATTGGCAAGGAGAATCACATTGGTGACCGAGATTGAGTAAAGAACAACCTAAGGAGAAAAGCTTTTAAGCTTGTGAGAAAACAAGGTAAATTACTTACCTTAAGTTGTTTTGTTGTTTAAGGGAATGAGATATGGGTATATGATGAGTTTGGTGTAGAGTTTATATTGGGAAGGTGCTATTAAAACCTAGGAGAAACGATGACTACTCTTGTGAAACTTGTGACTAAGGAGCAAATGAGAAAGAGATAGTTTAAGAATAAAGGTGAAGTACAAGAAGCATTTTATTTCAATGGGAGCCTTGTTGAGTGTATTCGCAGGTTGAGGCATATATATTGGAAATTCAGTGGTTAAGATTATTGTCATTTAAGGGCCTAAGTGCCAAGCATTTTGAGTTTAAGCACTATATGATGATGGGTGTGGTTTTGGTGCAAAATGGGTGTTAAGCTATTATGATAGAAGTTGTGTGGTATTGGTTGTTTGATGGAGAAAGACCATTTGTTAGGAAGTATTATATACTAGAGAACCTATGGCAAAATTTAAAGGAGAGTGTAAGTGTTTTAAGATATCTAAGGGAATTTAATGACTAAGGAAGTACTAGGATGTTCTAGGTTTCTGATGAAAAAGGGGTGAAGTTAAGGTATTTAATGACTTATGATGACTTAGGTATCACCATGGAAGGTTAGGAATCAAGAGAATGTATTGGAGTATTTAGGACTTAAGCAAATGTTGGTGTACATCTAGGAAGGAAATATGTGATGATGATGGAATTTTAGACTTGTTAAGGAACTTAAAGTGAGTGCTTAAAAGAGTTTAGATAGGTGAGAGAAGTTGAGAGATGATGATAAGGTGTAGAGGAAACACCTTGGTATTGTGGTCATTATAGGTGAATGCCACTTAGAAATCATAAGGAGAAAACGTTGTAAGTGTTAGGAACTTTGAGGAGATATAAGTAAAAGTTTAAGGAGTTAGGAAAAATAGTTTTTGTGAGTGTTAAGAATATCTTAAGGGAGTGTTCGAAGTGCCAAATGATGTTAGAACACATTAAGAGGCCTTAGGAGAAGTTTGGTGAAGAATTGGTAAGTTTTGGGTAAGTTTAGGAGGCGACCGACCCAGGGGCCGACCCGTTATTGGGTCGGTCGAGCCTCTGTTAGATGTTTGGAAAATGATCGATGATGGTCCGACCCAAAAGGGTGGGTCGGACATGGGTCGGTCGAGCCTCTGTTAGATGTTTGGAAAATGATCGATGATGGTCCGACCCAAAGGGTGGGTCGGACATGGGTCGGTCGAGCCTCTGTTAGATGTTTGGAAAATGATCGATGATGGTCCGACCCAAAAGGGTGGGTCGGACATGGGTCGGTCGAGCCTCTGTTAGATGTTGGGAAAGTTCGCACATGGACGACCCAAATGGTGGGTCGGACGTGGTCGGTCGGGGAATTTCCAAAGGAGGGGAAAGTTTCGGTAATGGACCGACCCATAAGGTTGGGTCGGTCGGTGGGTCGGTCGACCCTTAACACTTAAAAAAAAAAAAAAAAAAAAAAAAAAAAAAGGAAATTTTAAGAATGCCTAATGGTAGTAATGGTACACCATTAAGAGGCCAATGATGATTAGAAACCTAAAGACCTAGGGGACTAAGTAAGGAAAAGACTTTAATGTTTAAAGCTAAGTTTAAGACTAGGTGAAAGACATGGGAGGTTAGTGAATGGGAGTCCTTAGGGACTAAGTGAGTTAAGTATGGTGCAAATAACTAATAACCTAAAATGAATGAATGTTTTAGGTTTGTGAGTTGGGACCCCGAAGAAGATTAGTCAAAAAACGATCGACGTGAACGGTACAATCCTTTTCGTGACCTGCTTGCTAACGAGGTGTCCCTCGGCTTGTGCTATCTTTTATTTGCTATGACTAAAACAAGATAAAGCATGCAAACCGGTTATTTGTTTCTCGTTGTGTTGTGTTGCATTTACACTAACCCGCGAGCTTGAGATTGTTACTAACCAAGTTTAGTACTTACTGAGTTAAGAATAAGAGTTAAGTTGATGGTTGTTGGTTATGCCCGTAAGGCTTAGCTAGCACATGATGTTAAGGTGTCTACTAACTGGAACTTGAGTGAGGAAACCGGGACCGATCTCCGGTCATGCATGCTAAGTGGAAAGGGGACGGTGTCTGAATCAGATCCGCCCTCCGCTTAAGGACTTGTCTTCGGACTTGTAGCCTAGGGCCGGTTGCCGGCTCAGCTACGCTGGACTCCCGTCCAGAGTAGGTGCATAAGATGGTGCGGTGGATCACCTAAATCCCAGTTCGAATTAATCTACAACCAATCCCTTCCAGAAAGGTTTGTGTACTGAGATTAAGATTAAGATTAAGATTGAGATTAAGATTAAGATGGTAAGGAAACTGAGATTAGGAACTAAGGACTGAGGAGGGGGTTACTAACCCACTTGTTAGGGAACGCTTGAGTCGTTCATTGCTTGTGAACTATATGTTCATCTGTGGTTATTGTTATTGCACTTCATATTATGTTTGTGTATGTAATCAATTCCATGCTATCGACAATTAGTCGTCGTAGCCCGTTAGCTTGGGGGCCATGAGAGGGTGTACCAGCATCGTGCTGACCCCCTCGGGGCTATTTTTACACTTGCAGGTAGAGGCCCATGAGGACGCACTACGAGAGTAGGAGCGTTAGGCTTAGGAGGGGACTTTTATTTTGAGTTCGGGTTGCGCTGTGCACCGACTGTTGATATTAAACTGATGTAAGCTTGGGATTATGTTGAGATACTAATCTCGGTTGGTCGTGGTATTATGAATGTTGACGTGTAAGTTGGATAATTGTTTTGGATAAGTATTGTATTATAACCGGTAATCTTCTAACGATCAGACCGTGGCAAGGTCCAGGAGTTGTTTATTTCCGCTGCGACATATTCGATTAAGTGTTCTGATTGCGATAACCACGATAGGCTTTGGATGGGGTGTTACATAAAGTGGTATCAGAGCGTAGTTACTCTCTGATCAAGAAACCGGATATAAGTGACCACCGAGTTAGGATATAGTTAAGGAATAAGTATTGGGTTAAGGGTGTGAGAAGTTAGAGTGAGTAGAGTCAGATGACGCACTAATAAGTGTGGATCGTCTTTACCGTCTACGGACGTTATAAATTACTAACCAAACAGTGGTGAATATGAATCTAATGTAAGTTATGCTTGTTCAGATGGCAGGAACGCCCTAGAGGAGGCCGAGTCGCGGCCGGGGTGAGGATATCCAGATATACCTGGAGGGCAGACGATCGCAGAGATCGTAGCTGCCGCTTTAGGGCACATGGGCTATCAGCCCGTGTGGGTGCACCACCTCCACCGCCACAGCCTAGGGACCAAACTGGGTGAAGAGTCTTGCTGATCTTCGACCCGCGCCGTTCAAGGGGAGACCGATCCCGCCAAGCTTGAGGCGTACCTCCGAGCTGGAGACCGCCTTCGAGACCCTTGATGTCCCTGCTGGGATCAAGTGCGCTTAGCTGCTTTCTACCTGAAGGGGGCGGCGGGCGATTGGTGGAAGCTGGTGAGGGCCGAGCCATGTGGCCAACCCAGAGTTCGGCTGGGAGCAGTACACCGCCTTGCTACGGGCAAAGTACTATCCCGCCCATGTCCAGACGAAGAAGCGCTTGCAGTTAGATGCGCTTAAGCAGTCGGACAAGTGACGGTGGACGAGTATTACTCAGAGTTCACCGCCTTGCTCCGTCTTCTGCCAGGTCTAGGGTATTCTGACCAGATCTTGGTAGACCGCTTCTATGGCGGGCTTAGCCATCGACTCCGCTACGGCATGGGGCCGACTAGTTACACTACCTTGCAGGTAATAAGAATGATTGAAATTTGAGTAAGTGGTGAATAAGATTTAATTATGAGAAATAAGTGTGACTAATACTAAGGAAAAGCAGGAGTGCTATCATGCCGCTGCTAAGGTTGAGATTACCGTCCAGCTGAGGGACGAGGAAATGCAAAGAGGAAGAGTGCTGGGAAGAGCTCAGAGAGTCAAGGGCAAGGAGGGTACAAGAAACAAAGTACCAGCCTCAGGCCCAGAAGAATCAGAACCCGAAAGGGAAGGAGGAAAAGGAGAAGGCTTCGGAAGAGCCATTGAAGCTGACCTATGCTATTGCAGCTACACCACTGCGCTCTAAGGCGCCAAAGGGTGAGAAAAATTGATATTGAATGAGTTAAGAAATAAATTAGTAACTGATTGAGATATGAGAATTGACAATGTGAATCGTCAGGATCTGAGACTGAGAGGGGAGCCGGTGGTGGCTACCAGCGACGCTTCATCTGTAGATGGTGTCACAAGGACCACCCCGGGCTCGACTGTAAGGGGAATAAGGTGGAGTGCAACTTCTGTGGTGTTTATGGGCATCGAGCTTATGAGTGTTACCGGAATCCTGCTAGCAGAGCCTATAGGCCCGATACCAGGGGCAAGGGCAAGACCGATCAGGGAGCTGGATCTGACGGTCAGAGGAAAGTGCAGCAGCCGGCGGACAAGAACCCAAGGGTGACCCAGAAGACGGGGCCCACTCTACACATGGTGGATCGGGACGATGAGCCTGAGCCCTCATCGAGGCCAGGTACCACTATAACCATTTAGTAATAAAACTACCTGCTTACCGCATTATCATGCATGTTTGGTGAAATATATGAGTTAAGTGAAAATAAGATGAGATTAGAACCTAAGTAAGATATAACCTACTACCACTTTAGGAAGATTCAACATCTGCTACCCTATACCATCTACATCTAACCCGGAGCACACCGACATCGAAACCACACACTTTCCAACCGAACAATGTCAGGTTATCCGCCCAGGTATGATTTTATTAAGGGGATACCTGACACCCGACGCACAAATAGCCATCATTAAGAGATGCAATCAACTAGGAATGGGACCGGGAGGTTTTTACACACCGGAGTACCCAGGGGGAGCAAGGATGAAATTAAAGATGATGAGCTTGGGCAAGGATTGGAATCCGTATGCCAAGAATTACCAAACCACAAGGGAGCAAGATGGAGTCTCACCACCGGGGATACCCGAAGAGTTCCATCCAGTTATTACACAAGTCGTGGAAATCGCTCAGCAGTTGGAGGCTGAACCGATTCCAGACATCCAGCCAGACATTTGCATTGTAAACTTCTACGAAAAAGATGGAAACTGGGACTACACCAGGATAAGGACGAGACAACGGAGTCTCTCGAGAGAGGGATACCCGTAGTGTCTTGGTCCATTGGAGATGATGCGGAATTTTTATACGGCGAGCAGAAGCGTGCGGACCGTGCAGAAAGATAATAATCTCAGTGTGATGTATTAATTTTGGGAGGAGAATCAAGGATGCTATACCATGGGATTAAGAGAATCAAGCTGAATACAGCACCGTCAGCAGTAATCAATGCGACGCATATGAGACCAGGAAGATTAAACCTAACCTTTAGACAATATTAGCCATGTAATGTTAGAATGAGATGAGAAATGAGATGTAAGATTGAAGCACATGTTGTAAACAGGATGGTCATAATAAAATAACAGTGTTGTTCATATAAATTGATTACAACTCTTGTTATACCATCAATACTCATGGAGCTTGTGAATACAATTAGGTTATGGACTCGGTACGGAAGGTGCACTAAGCATACTCACAGAGGCACAGGCCGACGCTAGCGGTACTATCCTCACCGGCACCTTTCCGATCAATGGAATTGAGGCATCAGTTCTCTTCGACTCAGGGGCCTCGCATACCTTTGTCTCTGCATCATTCGCGAGCAGGTTGGGGCTAGACGCTGAGGAGCTACCCGACTTCACGGTTACGCTCCCGTCTAAGGAGAAGGTTCGTTGCACTCGTTACTACCGAGGAGCCACCATCAGAATTAAGGGGGAAGACTTCCCAGTCAGTTTCATTGAGTTCAGTAAGCTAGGATTTGATGTTATCTTCGGGATGAACTGGTTGGAGCGGCACAAGGGACGTATCCTCTGCGCCGAGCATAGATTGCTGCTCAGGAGTCCATCTGGGGTAACAATATCATACCGCCAGAGGCCCAGAGAGCCTTCGACTAAGATCATCACCGCCATGGCAATGCAAAAGAAATAAGGAGAAAGGAAGAAGTATACCTCTGCTATGTACAGGACATAGAGAGAGACCCTGAGTTCGACCCCGACTTACCGGTAGTGTCGGAGTTCCCCGACTTATTTCCACGGGAACTGCCCGGCATGCCACCCACTCGGGAGGTAGAGTTCACCATTGAGCTGCTACCTGGTACCGGACCGATAGCCAAAGCACCATATCGTATGGCTCCGGCAGAAATGACTGAATTAAAAGAACAACTGAAGATTTGTTGGATAAAGGATTTGTCAGACCAAGTGTGTCACCATGGGGAGCGCCAGTCCTCTTCGTGAAGAAGAAGGATGGTAGCCTCCGCCTCTGCATCGACTACCGAGAGTTGAATGCAGTGACAGTGAAGAATAAGTACCCACTACCCCGCATTGACGATCTGTTCGATCAGTTGAAGGGAGCATCTGTGTTTTCCAAGATTGATCTCAGATCGGGGTATCATCAGATAGCCATTAAGGAGGGAGACATTGAGAAGACGGCATTCCGGACACGATACGGCCACTATGAGTTTACAGTGATGCCGTTCGGTTTGTCGAACGCGCCAGCGAAGTTTATGGATCTGATGAACCGCTTGTTCCGGGAGCAGCTGGACAAGTCGGTTGTGGTTTTTATTGATGATATATTGATATATTCAAAGTCTAAGATTGAGCATGAGGAACATTTGAGAAAGGTGTTGGAAATATTAAGGGAGAACCAGCTATATGCTAAGTTCTCCAAGTGTGAGTTTTGGCTTGACCAGGTCTCTTTCCTAGGTCATGTCATCTCAGATGCTGGGATCGCAGTGGATCCAGCAAAGATTGATGCCGTACGTACCTGGCCAAGGCCGAAGACTGTTACCGACATTCGGAGCTTTCTCGGTCTGGCAGGTTACTACAGGAGGTTTGTGAGAGATTTCAGCAAGGTCGCGAAGCCGATGACCAGTCTGATGAAGAAAGATGCACCATTTCTATGGACAGTCGACTGTGAGAGATCATTTCAGCGCTTGAAGGACTCACTGACCACTGCGCCGGTATTGACTATTCCAGACGGTACAGAGGGCTTTGAGGTTTATTGTGATGCATCCGGCAGAGGGCTGGGTTGCGTGCTCATGCAACATGGCAAGGTGGTGGCATATGCCTCACGCCAGTTGAAGAAACATGAGGAGAACTACCCCCACATGATTTAGAGCTGGGAGCTGTAGTCTTCGCTTTGAAGATATGGCGCCACTACTTATATGGGGTTAGTGTTACGATCTACACCGATCACAAGAGTTTGAAATACATATTCACTCAGAAGGAGTTAAATCTTCGATAGAGGAGATGGTTAGAATTTCTGAAAGACTATGACATTGACCTCCAATACAAAGAAGGGAAGGCCAATGTTGTAGCAGATGCCCTGAGCCGTCGAGCACACTCACTCCATTCGCTAGTTTCCTTCTCCAGCTTGGTTGATGAGGTGCGAGAGGCTCAGAGGACTGATGAGTATATGAGAGAGGTCAGACAGAAGCTGACAGATGGTACCTTTGAGAGTCAAAAATACGACTTCAGACTTCATGATGATGATCTGATCAGACTTAAGGGCCGACTATGCATACCACGAGGTAACACGGATCTGAAAGACCGTATACTTAGAGAATCACACTGTTCTTCAGTTTCCATCCATCCGGGAGCCTCTAAAATGTATAAAGACATGAAGAGATACTTCTGGTGGTCGGGGATGAAGACAGATGTTACCGAGTTCGTCTTGAGGTGTCTCACATGCCAGAAGGTGAAATTCGAGCACAGACGACCGGGCGGAATGGTACAGTCGATGCCAGTTCCGGAGTGGAAGTTCCATGATATCTCCATGGACTTCGTAGTTGGGCTTCCACCTGCTAGGGGAGGTCTCAACATGATATGGGTGGTGGTGGATCGCCTTACCAAAGTAGCCCGATTCATACCGATGAAGGATACTTGGAAGGTGACCAAATTAGCTGAGTTATTTGAGAAAGAAATCATGAGGCACCACGGCATACCAAAGACCATAGTGTCAGATAGAGATACCAGATTCCTTTCGAGGTACTGGAGAGCTACCAGAGAAGCGTTGGGTACAGAACTCAAGCTGAGTACCGTTCCATCCTCAGACAGATGGTCAGACTGAGCGTACTATTCAGACACTCGAGGACATGCTGAGAGCATGTGCCTTAGACTTCCAGGGCAGTTGGATTGACAGATTGCATCTGATCGAGTTTTCATACAACAACAGCTATCACGCTTCGATCAGAATGGCACCTTTTCAAGCGTTGTACGGTAGACCATGTCGTACACCGCTCTGCTGGGATGAGTCGAGTGAGACGGTCATCATAGGACCAGAGTACTTGAACAAGTTCAGGCTGAAGTTCAGCAAATCAGGGAGAACATGAAGCTGCTCAAGATAGGCAGAAGTCGTATGCTGATGTTCGACGACGAGACCTGGAGTTCGCAGTGGGCGACCGGGTATTTCTGCGAGTATCACCGATGAAGGGTGTATTTAGGTTTGGGCAGAAGGGCAAGTTAAGCCCGAAATTTGTTGGTCCTTATGAGATTACGGAGCGGGTGGGCCCAGTTGCTTACAGGTTGAATTTACCTGCTGAGCTGGGTAAAGTGCATGATGTTTTTCATGTTTCACAGCTAAGAAATACATGCACCACCCCTCCCATGTGTTAGAACCTGAGAGGTTGACCTTAGAACCAAATATGAGATCCGTGGAGACTCCTCAGAGAATCTTGGACAGAAAGACTAGGGACACTCGCCATAAGTCAGTGCGACTGGTGAAGGTTCTCTGGTCTAACCAGATGTCGAAGAGGCCACGTGGGAATTAGAGGATAAGATGAGGGCGAAGTACCCTTCTTTATTTACTGACTAGATCGTCTGTATAGGGTACGGGGCGTACCCCTTTTTAAGGGGGGTAGAGCTTCCTCGCTTTTGAGTTAGGAAACGATCATGTTTGTCGTTTGTTTGGTTGTTTAAGTTGTGGATTTGTGTAAGTTGCTACACTTTGGTGTAAGTTTGAGCTTTGAGTTATGTATGATACTTATGTATTGTATTTGAGATTGACCTTTGAGTCTTGAGATGTATGAATGTGAATATAAGATGTGGTATTAAGATTAAGAGAACTGTGTACCGTGAATGGTTAAACACATGTGTGAACTTTGAGGACAAAGTTCTTTTAAGGGGGGTAGATTGAAATACCCCAAACTTAGATGGTGTTTAAATGATAAACCAAGATATAAGAGGCTAAATAATGCCTTAGAAACATTAAGAAACATTTCTAATCAAAGAAAATATAAGGAAACACCAAAAGAGCAGTTTAAGCAAAAACGTGCTCTAAGCTTGGAGAGATATGGGAGAGTACCCAAATATTGTTCCAAGACCTTAGTAGCATACTAATGGTCATTTTAAATCAATTACCAAAGAAAACCAAGCTTGAAAACAAGTTAAAACACAAAATGTGCTTTAAGGAGTCTTAAAGCACGTTTTTGAAAAATTGTCTTGTAAATGAGTTTTGAATGGCTAAATGTCCATCATTACTCTCTAATTAATATGTACTATATAGTATCACATTTGGAGGTCTATATCAATGGGAAATCAAAAATTTCACAACAATGTGCCTTGTTTTTGATGAATAGTGAATTTATTTAGCTAGTTTATAACATAAGTTATATAAGTGAGACATTGGTCAACAAAGACTAAACTACCCTCATTACTAAAAGGGGGCCGGTTTCTTAAGGGGTGAGTCACCACCTTCATGACTCATTAAGTTAAGAGAAAGCAAATAAGTAAGTTATAAAGCATAAAACACTATTCACCTTTTTAAGATAATATTACTTTAGCTTACCTCTCTCCTCACTTCTTCATTTTCCCTTGTTGCCCACGATTTCTTGCTCTCTTTCTCTTCTCCATTCACGTTGAGCTTAACCTCCATGAAAGCTCCACCTTCTCTTGCACACCACTTGCTCATTTAAGCTCCAAATCCAAAACAAAATAGATATTCTTCTTAGTTAGCTCAAGCTCCTCCTTTCTATCTTTTCAAAACTTCAAGAGCTTCATTTTGGTGCCAAGTCAAACCACCATTAGAGGAGGAAATTCAAGTTTGGAGACTCCATTGGCATCTCCATTCTCTTAAGGTAAAGAAAGTGTAAGAAAATCTAGGTTTCCACCATTTTCTTCACTTGACCGAAAATAAATACTCATGGGACTCCATGTTTATGCTTTGTTCTAGCTTGTTTCTACTCTTCAAAGGAGAGGGAGGTCCTTCTTGCTTCACATCCAAGTTGTCTTGAGAAACCAAGGTAAAACAATCACATTAATACCTTAAAACATATTTTAAACCTAGGGTTTGTTCCTTAGGGTTAATGTGTTATCTAGTACTCATTGGAGTCATTGGATATTGGTTAGAACATTGGCAAGGAGAATCACATTGGTGACCGAGATTGAGTAAAGAAAACCTAAGGAGAAAAGCTTTTAAGCTTGTGAGAAAACAAGGTAAATTACTTACCTTAAGTTGTTTTGTTGTTTAAGGGAATGAGATATGGGTATATGATGAGTTTGGTGTAGAGTTTATATTGGGAAGGTGCTATTAAAACCTAGGAGAAACGATGACTACTCTTGTGAACTTGTGACTAAGGAGCAAATGAGAAAAGAGATAGTTTAAGAATATAAAGGTGAAGTACAAGAAGCATTTTATTTCAATGGGAGCCTTGTTGAGTGTATTCGCAGGTTGAAGGCATATATATGTGGAAATTCAGTGGTTAAGATTATTGTCATTTAAGGGCCTAAGTGCCAAGCATTTTGAGTTTAAGCACTATATGATGAGTGGTGTGGTTTTGTGCAAATGGGTGTTAAGCTATTTGATGAGAAGTTGTGTGGTATTGGTTGTTTGATGGAGAAAACCATTTGTTAGGAAGTATTATATACTAGAGAACCTATGGCAAAATTTAAAGGAGAGTTAAGTGTTTAAGATATCCTAAGGGAATTTAATGACTAAGGAAGTACTAGGAATGTTCTATAGGTTGTCTTGATGAAAAAGGGTGAAGTTAAGGTATTTTAATGACTTATGATGACTTAGGTATCACCATGGAAAGTTTAGGAATCAAAAATGTATTGGGTATTTAGGACTTAGGCAAATGTTGGTGTACATCTAGGAAGGAAATAATGTGATGATGATGGAAGTTTAGACTTGTTAAGGAACTTAAAGTGAGTGCTTAAAAGAGTTTAGATAAGTGAGAGAAGTTGAGAGATGATGATAAGGTGTAGAGGAAACACCTTGGTATTGTGGTCATTATAGGTGAAATGCCACTTAGAAATCATAAGGAGAAAACGTTGTAAGTGTTAGGAATTTTGAGGAGATATAAGTAAAAGTTTAAGGAGTTAGGAAAAATAGTTTTGTGAGTGTTTAAGAATATCTTAAGGGAGTGTTTGAAGTGCCAAATGATGTTAGAACACATTAAGAGGCCTTAGGAGAAGTTTGGTGAAGAATTGGTAAAGTTTGGGTAAGTTTAGGAGGCGACCGACCCAGGGGCCGACCCAGTTATTGGGTCGGTCGAGCCTCTGTTAGATGTTGGAAAATGATCGATGATGGTCCGACCCAAAAGGTGGGTCGGACATGGGTCGGTCGAGTCTGTTAGATGTTGGGAAAATGTTCGCACATGGACCGACCCAAATGGTGGGTCGGACGTGGGTCGGGGAATTTCCAAAGGAGGGGAAAGTTTCGGTAATGGACCGACCCATAAGGTTGGGTCGGTCGGTGGGTCGGTCGACCCTTAACACTTAAAAAAAAAAAAAAGAAATTTTAAGAATGCCTAATGGTAGTAATGGTACACCATTAAGAGGCCAATGATGATTAGAAACCTAAAGACCTAGGGGACTAAGTAAGGAAAAGACTTTAATGTTTAAAGCTAAGTTGTAAGATTAGGTGATAAAGACATGGGAGGTTAGTGAATGGGAGTCCTTAGGGACTAAGTGAGTTAAGTAAGGTGCAAATAACTAATAACCTAAAAATGAATGAATGTTTTAGGTTTGTGAGTTGGGACCCCGAAGAAGATTAGTCAAACAACGATCGACGGTGAACGGTACAATCCTTTTCGTGACCTGCTTGCTAACGAGGTGTCCCTCGGCTTGTGTGCTATCTGTTTATTTGCTATGACTAAAACAAGATAAAGCATGCAACCGGTTATATTGTTCTCGTTGTGTTGTGTTGCATTTACACTAACCCGCGAGGCTTGAGATTGTTACTAACCAAGTTTAGTACTTACTGAGTTAAGAATAAGAGTTAAGTTGATGGTTGTTGGTTAATGCCCGATAAGGCTTAGCTAGCACATGATGTTAAGGTGTCTACTAACTGGAACTTGAGTGAGGAAACCCGGGACCGATCTCCGGTCATGCATGCTAAGTGGAAAGGGGGACGGTGTCTGAATCAGATCCGCCCTCCGCTTAAGGACTTGTCTTCGGACTTGTAGCCTAGGGCCGGTTGCCGGCTCAGCTACGCTGGACTCCCGTCCAGAGTAGGTGGCATTAAGATGGTGCGGTGGGATCACCTAAATCCCAGGTTCGAATTAAGCTACAACCAATCCCTTCCAGGAAAGGTTTGTGTACTGAGATTAAGATTAAGATTAAGATTGAGATTAAGATTAAGATAAGGTAAGGAACTGAGATTAAGGAAATAAGGACTGAGGAGGGGGTTACTAACCCACTTGTTAAGGGAACGCTTGAGTCGTTCATTGCTTGTGAACTATATATGTTCATCTGTGGTTATTGTTATTGCACTTCATATTATGTTTGTGTATGTAATCAATTTCCATGCTATCGACAATTAGTCGTCGTAGCCCCGTTAGCTTGGGGGCCATGAGAGGGTGTACCAGCATTCGTGCTGACCCCCTCGGGGGCTATTTTTACACTTGCAGGTAAGAGGCCCATGAGGACGCACTACGAGAGTAGGAGCGGTTAGGCTTAGGAGGGGACTTTTATTTTGAGTTCGGGTTGCGCCTGTGCACCCGACTGTTGATATTAAACTGTGTAAGTTGAGATTATGTTTGAGATACTAGTACTCGGTTGGTCGTGGTATTATGAACGTTGACGTGTAAATTGGATAATTGTTTTTGGATAAGTATTGTGAGTATTTTAACCGGTATCTTCTAACGATCAGACCGTGGCAAGGTTCAGGAGTTGTTTATTTCCGCTGCGACATATTCGATTAAGTGTTCAGATTGCGATAACCACGATAGGCTTTGGATGGGGTGTTACAAAGTCCTAGAGAAATTTGTTCTGAAGCCCCCGCTATCCTAAACTCACATAAGTCCCCATTCAATACTTCTAAGTTGGGCGAATGTCTAACCATTGATCACCGATGTCAACGAGGAGCAAGGATCTTAACATCCAAATTCATTTTAATTACTTATTTCCAATTTGATCATTATTTGAAGATATACCAGTGAGCTGTTACAGATCATTGGAGCATCATCCATAAAGAATGAAAAATAGAAAGGACCGGTAAAACAGTCCACTAATCTGTCATGAATGGATCTTATCTATATTATCTAAAGGTAAAGATTCATACATGAGGCGTTCTTACAGAAAACACCTAAAGTTCCAATACCATTCAAGTTCAAGACATTCGTTCACTGTTTATATGAGCATCCATTGTTAGATCAATAAAGTACGACAACACAGAATAATGCTTCACTATAACAACACCAGAACCAATGTCAAATACAAAGAGTTAACAATAATGCTCCACTATAACAACACCAGAACCAATGTCAAATACAAAGAGTTAACAGTAAGCTCAAGACATTCGTTCACTATTATACGAGCATCCATTGTTAGATCAATAAAGTAAGACAACACAGAATAATGCTCCACTATAACAACACCAGAACCAATGTCAAATACTGTAACACCCCACTCGATAAATCCGTAATAAGCACTCTCGTAATATTCACTCTCGTAGCATAATTAGAGACGTCTCACAGCAGAAGTTAAACTACGTTAATCCTCACTTGGGTGTCACATGCCATTACTCGCCCATGCGAGTAAAGAAGCATAACCGAAATATAACAACTAACAACAACAGCTAACCGTAGTGACGAACGAGATATTTACTCCATTATCCTATATACAAACCAATACCTATGAAAAGTGAGCACTTAAGGAATTCCCAAGATTACAACGTACTAAGTGATTTAATTCTAAACATGCGATAAATAAAGGTCGAGGTCATTTACCCACGATCCCGCACTCCGGCGCCAATCACCAATCACCTGAAAAATAAAAAATCGGTGCCCATGGAGGGCTCTGCACTTGGCCGAGTATGTTAACTATGTTGTTCTAGACCCTTTAGGTCACTTAGGTCAATTAGCCATCTGAACATGCATGAGGTTGATTACATGCTGGTTCATTTTACTGTTTATATAAACAGCAGTAACTAACGTAAAAAAACATATAGCAATCCATCAATGTAACAGTCCATTCACCCACAACACACAATATACCATGTACTGTAACAATCATACCAACGCGTAGTTATTTCCACTAGGGTATTCGTTGTTTTTCTTTTAAATATGTTAGCCATCATTACGTCGTATCCACAATGTCAGTGGGTGTCATGTTAGGACAACCCGAATATAACCTCACTGGACAGTAGTCCATCCGTACACACAAGGTGCTCATTTGCCAAGGATCATTCGATCCCGGGACTTCCACTTGCCTAATAAAGGCGTCCATGAAAGGCCAGAAGCCGTGTGCCAAGAGCGGCACCCTTTGTCCAACAGTCTATCTAGGCCCGTTGGAATATAGAGGGAGTCGGTCGATACGAACGTTATACTCCGGTGATCACCAATGCGCAACCATCTAGTCAAAGACTAACTAGATTTCCATACCATATACCATAACCCAACACTCTCCAATATGTGATTAATTCTTAATCAACTACCCTAAGCAAAGTCTTAGGTCATGGAGAAGTCACTACCATTAATTACCTTTGAAGTCTTATATACTTCCCTAGAAATAATCTAGGTTATAACCATATTCGAGTATCAAGCTCTAGAGACTGGGGATCCCGAGTCTCGTTCCTAAATGTTTTACTTAGGTTAATTAATTATAATGTTCTCAAATATTAGTATTTTGATCGCATGAGAAGTCATAGTAACATTGTCCGAAGACGTCACGCACAATAATAATCACGTAACAAATCAATCGATTAATCCACTCAACATGCATAGCACACATATCACTCTTGTCACATAGTCAAACAATACCCAAACCGAGGCTACCCTCAGAGGTTCGGACCACACAATGAACATACCGTACACCGTCGACGCTCGCGTGATAACCCCGCATAGTCTCTAGCGCTCACAATGCTCGTGTCTACCCGCTCGTACCTTTGGTACACACGTCATTCTAATATCAGTACGTATATATATATATCTCGAACTTACTTGACCAACCTAGATCAAACCCGTACTTCCACCCTATAGCTAAACCTTAGTTGATCTCTTGTTCAACTCGATGTTCGTTAATCTTGGGGATTTAAATTTCAACTATTCGTTATAGTTTACGAGTATGTAATTGTTGCTACGATAGTAATACTTATCACATGGAAGTTTCATTCACAATTTGTTTACGTATTGTCAAGTCACATGCATGTGAGGATAATGTTACGTGTGCGCATGCACGACATTCAATCATTTCGTTATACGAACTAATTCACGTAGTTATATTTACAAACGTGCACGGGCACTTATGTATATACAAGTACGCCTATATTATAGTTTTATGCATTATCATTTGCGCACTCTTTTAACGCGCATGTAAAATGCTACACTCTTATATATGTTGCAACGTGATTGTCGTTATATTCACGTTTTTACATGTAATTGTATAATTCCACGTATGTAACTTGTTAGCCACGTTATACTCCTATGCCATGCTATAAATCCACATGATACAATTATAGAGTTCCTCTTATACTAAAGTTTCCAACCTCACAATATACTTCCACAAATTCTATAACTTACCCCATCATTTTATGTAAATGTTTATAAGGCATGTTTATTCCTTAACAAAATGTCAAATTATACTATCCCAACCTTATAATACATTTTGTCCACATGTTAATCATTTCCAAATCAGCCCACATATTTTCATTAATTCCATTGTTTTATCCTTTCACTTTACTTATTTGGAAAATCAACCATATATCATATCCACCATATTCCTAACCTTATACATTTATAATCTAAGGTTTTCAAACATTATTTTATACACATATTTTGTACATAGTTCCGAACAACACTCACTGTTTTCGGATATCTCTGTATCATTCCCACATGTTTTGATTATTTGTAAAACTATACCATCTATTATATTTATTACCTTATTAACCTCCTTACTTATAACCTAAGGTATTTAAACCTTATAATATACATGTGCATATATAAATATATTATCGGACTGTACCACTATTTTACCCTAAATTTTATTTGTCCACTCATATATTTCTTTAAATTACACTATAACCCTTTTTTTTTATAACCTTTAATTCTAATACTTAAAGCTTTATAATATACACTTTAATTATTTTAAATACCAAAACTAACCCAATATTTTTCTTAATCCGCAACAACCCCTATTGTTCGGTTTTAATGCACCTTAACCCTTAACTTTCCTTATTTACACTTTGGCCCACCTTTATTTTATAAACTTACAATTTAATATCAAAACCTTATATTATACACATTGATTTATTTAATTCCAAAAACCGACCAATATTTTCCCCAAATTTCAGAACAACCCCAAGGGCTATTCTAATTTCCTTTTCCACCCAGATTTTTGGTTATTTACAAAGTAGCCCCTAAGTTTTATAAAATGTTACATTATAATACTTAACCTATATGCTATACTCCTTAATTAATTCATTCATTAAAATTAACCCAAAAATCCTTTTAATCTCCAAACAGACCCCTAGGGTCTTAATATTTATTTTCCAACCCTATATTTTTCGGCAACTACATAAACACCCCATTTCTTTTTATAAATGTTATTTAACTTAATATTTCTTTAAATACCCAAAGTAATTATTCTTATCATTTTAATTTGGTCAACCCCTCTTGTCGTCAAGGTTGACCACCTAAATTATCCCTTTGACCAGATTCATTTTTATTTACGAAAGCACCCAATTAATTCCTTTTTTTATTTTTAACCCTTAATCTCATAAAATTCATATCTTAATTTATAACTTCCTAAAATGTATCCCTTTCGGTTTTAATTATATTTAGTGCCCTATATTTCTTTTTAATTATGTTTTGACCCCATATACAGTTTATTTACTAACTTAGACACTTTATAAGGTTTCAAAATTATTAACCCATGTCATAAGCTTATAAATATGCCAATATTTTTCCAATATATTCCTAGATGGTTATATGTACTAGTATTATTATTTTGCACCAGAAACTCATACAACTTTCTAAATCAACTTTATAAATTCAATAATAACTATTTAAGGCTCAAAATATGCTTAATAACATAGCCTAATTACATGGCCTTAAATATAGCATAATAATATCTTTTAAATGACATTAAAAATGTCCTCAAAATTGTTTATGGTCACAGTTTGCAACAGAATTTATAATTTACTTCTCTAAATCATTTTCTCCCATTTTCCTTTAATGATCACTTATAAAATACACTTAAATAAGCCATTAGCATTTAATCTCACTAATTAAATATTTAGCCCTTAACTTTCTACATATTTTTAGGATCTAAACAGCACACATATATACACTAATTCTCACGGCTTAGCAATGACACTCTGGTTTACACTCATTCGGAGACTCGCTACTATGGAGTTACTCTTTGAAAGAGACCTCATTCCGATTGGTCAAAGTTTATGCCCTTGGTGTAGGAGAGCTATGGAAAGCGTGGAGCATGTGTTATTCTTGTGCCACAAAATTGCGGAAGCTTGGAATAGAATTTTATGCTGGTGGAATGTGTCCTTCTGCTTTAAGGACACGATTGTGGAAATCTATCAGGACTGGTGGGCTCAACAGTTCAGTGGGAAAGCTGTACGAGTGTGGAAGTCCTCATTATGCTATGAGATATATTATATCTGGCTACATCGTAATAATGCTATTTTCAGAGGTGAAGCGTTAAGTGTTGATAGATTAGTGATCCAGATCAAGTTAGGAGTATGGAGGTGGACCAAGTGCTGGTGGAAAGACCTGGTTATTTCATCAGGGGTGTTTTTAAATACATCGTCCCTTAAGGATTATTTATAGGATTTGGGTACATTGGCCTTTGTAACAGAACACGCTTTTGGATTTCCTGCTGGTAGTGTAGTGTGGTTCTAGGTTTGTAATTGGATGGGGGTACTCTTTTTCCTTCCTAAGCTTTTTCCCATTGGGTTTTGCTTAGGGAGGTTTTAATGAGGCCCACTCAACAACCATCCTTTTTTTGCAATAAAATGACGAAAGTCTACAATTATAAAAAAAACTAATTCTCACAGCTATATAATGTTTTGCGTATTAACTTCTAAAATCATTTGCTTTCTTTTTAACACATAAACTTGACTTAAACAAGTCATTAACTTCTAGTTTCATAAAATCAAATACTTAATCCTTAATTTACTCCACATATTTAGGTTTTAACAGCTCATAAACACCCATGTATTCTCGGTTTTCTCATGTTACCAAATAATGGACTTAAAGCATAACAAGATATTAGTATAATTACCTTAGTTTAAGTCACCAAAATTTCCCAGCCACCATAAGACTTCTCGGTTGTATATATGGGTGTAACTTAAGTTAGGTGTATGTACTTAGAGTTTCCCTAAACCGTGATATAATACCAAGGCGTTAAATGAAGGCTTACCTCCTTAACACTTGTTATTTCACCTTGAAATCTAGCCCCAGCCTCTCGGTGCTCTAGGGGTAATCAAGAACTCATTCGGTTGTCACCAAAACAAGAAAAGGAACTAAGTCATTAACTCTACCAGGTAGCTAGTTTAAGTAGTCTTAAGATGTGGTTTTGGACTTCCAAAAGAGGAGTTTACCTTGCAGATTTTGAGGGAGATCCCAGCCTAAGTTTGGCCACATACTGCAAGGGAAATATAGCCTGAATTCTGAGCAGAAAGAACAAGGTGGATCAGACTTTGAACAGCCATACAAGGTCAAGGTTTCTACCTTTACCTTAGCCCCTTTAGCGTGTGTTCTTGGAAAGTTCTTGGCACAATAAGGAGGCTGGAAAAGCCACTGTGCGTGACCATAGAGAGTGTTGGGAAAATTACAAACATAGTAATTAAACCTAGCTAAAATGGGCAAGTGCACCCAATTCGTTGCAATAAAACAAGTGTTGTATCCACAAGGAAATGGGTTTCTAAATCCCAAGCTTCGGTATATTAGTTAAGTGCGAATAAACAGTAAAGAAGGGGGTTTAGCTGGAGGCAAGCTTGGTTGTTTGTCAATTGAAATGCAATAAAACAGTAAAATGTTTATGTAAGGAATGGATGGGGAGAGTACCCTAGGATAGTGGGAATCACCTAATTCACTCAAAGAACTTCAAAACCATAACTCATCATCTCAATGCCTGTTAGAGTGTAACTCATGAATCCCCAAATCATGGAAAATTCAACTCTTACCTAAATAATCAAACCCCTTAATTAAAGGAGGTTCAAGTCATTAAATAGCATTAAGCAAGCACTCTTAATCAATAGCCCTAAGCATTCACTTCCAAACTCAAGAAAGCAAAAGCTAGGGTTTATCCCCTTTGTTGGTCTAGTTCCAAACTCAAACTCAAATATTGAATGAAACCACCATAAATGCAATAAAAGATCAATTTAGAGCATTAATTGATATTGAAAGGAATAAAACAAGAGCAATAAATGAGTTAGGTTCTTAGCATTCAATGAGCAAAATGGGTTCAAACCCTCATCCTAGGATACAAATGGAACTACTCAACCATAGCTAAAGGAAAGAGGAAGGAGAAGGGAGAAATAGCCATTAGAGGAGCTTCCAAGCTTCAATGGAGGTAGAAATCTTCACTTTCTTCTTCCTCCTTTCTTCTCTTCTTTTCTCCTCTTCTTTTCTCCCTTATTTTCGCCACTCTCTCTCCTCTTTTAGGTTGAAGTCGTGTGTGTTGGATAATGAGAGAAGAGTCCCCAAAAATCAGCTTTTAAAAACATAAATCTGGGCAAATTTTTCGTCCGACAGACCTAGACTGGGTCGGTCCCGTGGGTCGGTCGGTCTCCGAAGAAGAAGGCACGTGAGTAATTTTAAGTATGACCGACCCACGACCGACCCAGGCTTATGGGTCGGTCGATTCCAGTAGCTTGGGCATCCGGAAAAACCAATCCGACCGACCCAGAGTGGGTCGGTCCTGCTCCAGAGATTTGCTATAACTTGCACGGGGCCTAGAATCTTCATTGTGGCTCGGAATTGCTCCCCGTTTACGGCGTTGGAAAGCTTGAGAGATGGGGAATCTATTGATGCATGCCCCTAGCTCAAAAAGAACCCAAAAGTATGCTCAAAATGATATTTTACCTATCAAGAGATCAAACTCTATAAGTTCACTATTAATCACAAAAACACTCTATTAAGTGGTGAAATAAGTTACGCACCCAATAATATGAAGGTGAATGAAGCTCTTAAAATAGCATTATTTCACCACTTATCAACTCCCCCACACTTATCTATTTGCTTGTCCTTAAGCAAAATTATCTAGGAACCCATAGCAAGAAGGAACATTTATAGCAAGCAAGTACTTAGATGAATTCTTGAATTTAGGTGAGCAAAATTGTGAAAAATCTCAAGAGGAGTGCAACCAACCTTCTCATGGTGACATGGGTGTGCTTAGGGCAAATAAAAATATAGAGCTTCGGGGTATGATCTAGAGTGTTTCCAAGTGCTTAAAGATCTTTGGAACTTGGAGAACTTTTACCATGGCCTACTTCTCTCAAGAATGGGCATTGAGGAAAAACAAAAGGAAAAATAGAGATTTGCATTTGATTTACTTTTGCAACAAGAGATGAGAAGAGATAATTTGGCATTGTGCCTTTGGCATTTTGCCTTGCTTTACAGAACACTCAACTCTCATTTGTTGGTTACCGATGGTGTCTCTCAAGTCCCTTTTAAATTTCCATGAGGAAACACCCCTTAGCAATCCCTAGATGAGAAGATTAGAAAGAACCCCTAAGCAATAAAAATTCACCAAGAAAGGGATTTATGGAAGCACCGCAATTAATTGCTCCTCAAGAGAGAATTTTTTTTGAAAGATTTGGTGGAAAGTTCTAAGAATTCATGGAAAGACTTGCTTAATACAAATGTAACTTCTTCATGGCAGCAATAGATATGTATAGTGTAACACCCCGGATTTTCTAACGTTTTATTAAGTTAATTATTTAGCAATATAGGTTGGGTATTAATACGCAGCAGAAATAAACCCTAAATCCGAGGTATTATCCACACTCGCAGCTAACGAGTGCTAAGGCTTTAACTAATACTCAAATAATCTAAACCATCATTATTGGTAAAAGAAATCCGATAAAGTCATAATAGTCTGTAACAAAAGAGTCTCAAAGTTTATACCAAAATTAACTAGTTTAGACAAAATTATTCATAAGTACTTAGTCTAGCGATGTCGTCGTCCCATCCCTTAAACTCTATGAGGACCTGTGGCAGAAATCCAAACAAACAAACAAAGAGCCACGATAAAGTCAGAAAAACTGAGTAAGCTACCACTTCACTACGTAAAAATCATTTTCTCTTGGAAAACAATTTAACAGTATAGCAATGCATCAACATACCAATCGTCTTGACCATGTTATCACATAACCAGAAAGTAAACTTTGTAAAAAGAGATAATTCACATATGCTTCATGAATAACTCAATATTATATATCCAGATTAATTAAATTATCTTCCTTGTCCCAACGCGCAGCCAGGACAAAACAACATCTCTCATTCTTGGGTACAACACGCAGCTGTAACCCGGACCCCAACACGCAGCCGGGAATCCAACCTCGCCACTAAATCCTTAAGTGTGCACACCCCCCAATAGTTCAAAGGACTACGGAGTAGATCTAGGGCTAACTGTGTCCTAATGCGGCCCACAGTATCTCAACTTATGCGTCCTAATGCGGCCCGCATCTATCACTTAATCCATGTGTCCTAATACGGCCCACATGTACCATGGTATAATTTTCTCACAGTTTCTTTATTCATTGTTATCATCCAACTTATAATTAAAATCCACATATACCACCAAAATTCAATCATGCCACAATAATCATGACTAAATAATTGCAACCTCACATAATCATATCATTAACATTTTCTCATCTCTTTCCTCTAAAAATAATATCCAATTAATCATCATATAATGAACTGCGCACTCAAATATTTCTAATAATCATTATCATAAACAATTCATTCCCAAAAATAATAATCACTCACAGATAAAAATCACAACCATTACAAAAAGATTTATTTTATGCAGTTAATACAAGTTTAGTGAACACGGTAACTTACCTGGAATCTAGAAACGATCCGCACAACCAAACATAACCTCAATTACTGCTCCTCGTTCACAAATCCGGAGCCTAAATAAAATAATAACGGGTATTTATTAAATACTCGAATATTTTAGATCTAATTATAAATAAATTATCATAAATCATAATTATATATATATATATATCAACATATAATAGTAACATGCTAAAAATTAAACATTGACTAAAAAGTATTTAAATTAATGGCTTCTCTATCAAGATGATAAGTAGAAAAGACAGAAAAAAAAAAAAAAAGAAAAAAAACAATAAAGCCGAAATTACTGATGTCAGTGCTGACATCAGCCACTAACATCACCGATATGTCAATGAGTGGCTGAATGAATGCAACGGAGTGGTACTGCAAAATGGCTTTGGTTTCAATTTTGTTTCCTTTCTTTCCGCGTGCGTGGGTGTATTTTTCTTTTTTTTTTGTTCCCTTTTTCACGTACAGAGTTGGGTTTCTTTGTTTTTTTTCTTTTGGGTCTACGTGAGTCAGAAACAAGGGAGAAGGGTGTAGGTCTGTAGAGAGCAGAGAGCATAGGGCTATATACAGTATATATTTTGTTTCGATCAACAAACAATGAGGGTGAGTGTTTCCTTTTTGTTTTGTTCGAGAATGTAAATCGAAAATAGAAGAGCTAGTCTTCTAATTTTGTTTCATGTATCA